>QZLH01000131.1:27150-100794 GCA_003833135.1 Oehlia diaphana | reverse complement strand
TTTTTAGCCAGTTATCGTTTGGTATTCTAACGAAAATCACGTGACCCTTCCGGTTAATCGCGATCATGTCACGTGATTTGCCCCCGCTTTAGACGACCTCCAAAATTATTTTTTTCACAACCCCTTAAATAATCTTCCCCAGTATCGCCAGAAAATTTTTTCACCCCCACGTGACCCTAAATAATTTGTCACCCATGTCAATCCTATTTGTCACTCGTTATTCGTCACATGGTTAATTTCTTAATTCCAGCCAAATCTCATAATGCCGGCCAAAGTCACGTGGGGGTGAAAAATTTTCTGGCGATACTGGGGTAGATCCCTTAAATATCACGGGTCACGTGGGGGTAAAATTTTAATTATAAAATTGGTGGTGTTACTACGGTAAATAATTGGGGCATAAGTCACAACTAAATTATACAAACGTCAATTTTTGACATCGAGGATTCTCATTGAGCTTTTGGATTCGCCAGAACGGGATGTGATACTTTCATATCTCTAGTATCGACGAATAAAAAGTTATCTGTATTTAAACCTTTTAAAGGTATCTCGTTTTCTAGAAGCACGAAACTATCTAAATTCGACGCGTTTTATTCCTACGAATTCAACGAGCTGTGTTTAATTTTTCTAAAATCATCGGATGCTGAGTTAATGTGCTTTAACGACTTGAAAAGTTCTGTCCGTATATCATATAGATTTGAATTCTCATTCGTACGTGGAGTGTCAATTAATGCTTTTGTAAAGTTTTAAAACCATCACGAAATAAAAAATTGAGCACTACAAAACTAAATTTTTTAGGTATACTGTAGTTTAAACTTTAATTATTAACCTGATCACCATTTTATGAACGTTACACAATATCGAGAAATAAGCATATGTTAACAGAACATCAGATACTTAATTTTTTTTCTCCGTGAATGCAAAAAAAGGGTTGAACTTGTAATAAAATCGGTAACCTTTAAACTCAAACTTTACTTCGTTTTGTTTACAATGTCTTACGGAGATTTACTTGATGAAGTGTTAATTCATTTAACACTTGTAATAGACTATATCTCATATGCATATAATACTCTTATCTCGTTCATTTTATTTAAATTTCTTAAACAACCACCGTTACATGTTCATATTCCAACACAGACTTATCATCCAGCAGTCTTAGTTACAGGAACCTCTGTTGGAATTGGGCGAAATGTTGCATTAAATTTAGCCAAAAGAGGTTATACGGTCTTTGCAACAGTTCGTAAAGAAGAGGATGCGGAGGATTTAAAGAATACTTTTCAAGAAACTGATAATGTTATGAATGGTTCCTTAGAAATTTTAATAATGGATGTAACTAATAAAGACGATATTAAAAAATCTTACGATATTATTCGTAATAAGATTGGTAGAGAAATTCCTTTTGTTGGATTAATTAATAATGCTGGATTAGTTTTATATATTCCCTTAGAAATTGCAACAGAAAAATCTTTTGAAGATAGTTTTAATACGAATTATTTTAGTATTATTAATTTAACGAAAAAATTTTTACCTTTATTAAGAGAAAGTAGAGGTAGAGTTATTAACATTGGTAGTATGGCTTCTTGGAGTCCTGCTCCTTCTATGGGAATTTATTCTTCAACTAAAGCTGCTATTAGATCTATTACACAAGTATGGAGAATGGAAACTAGATCTATGGGTATACATTTCTCTCTCATCGAACCTGGTAAGTTTTATGCTATTTACTTGTTATTACATTGGATTAAAACATTTTGTGAAATACGATAAATTTATTCGTATATATACGTTAGGTATTGTTGCAACCCGATTGACCCAGAACCAATTGAATACATATCGTACTTTTACATCATTCCCAACCGATTCAAAATATCATGACATTCCACAAAGTAAAGGTATTACATCAAACGTAATTGATGCTTATGAAAATTTATTTAAAATGATCGCAAAAAGGAGTTCATTGGTTGCATCAAAAGCTATTCCACCTGCTATTGTAACTGATGCTATAGTACATGCTTTAACCGCTCCTTATCCTAAAAATACTTATTATGTTGGTTTGGATGCTAGACTTATTGCTACGGTAAGTTGGTTGTTTGGTGATAGAATTATTGAAGCTATTCAAGCAAAAGCTTTGTATGTTCCTAATGATATGATTGCTGTTATATGAGATTTTGGAATTTAAATAGCTAGAGATTATTGTTTATTTATTTATTTAATCTTAACTATTTTTTCCTTAACATTTTTAATAAAATATATATACATATATCTTGTTACAAGATATTTAATTAATTTTAATTTTATACTTGATTTTTTAATTGACTAATCTTGATATTTTTAATTCCGCTGAAAAATCTCATAATATAAAAAATATAATTATTTAATAATGATGTATTTTAATAAATTAAAATTAAAAACGTTGAAATTAACAATTAATATTTTATAATATTATTTTTAAATTATTTTAATTTAATAATTTGTAAAAAAAAAATAAATAATTATTATAAAATTTTAATACTTTTATATGTAACATTTTTATATAATAATATATTTCTAAAGAACCCTTTGATATGAAGTATATTTCCAATTTTATGAGGAATTGGCATTAGTATAAAAACAAATATAAATACCGAGTATTTTGCTATTCTACTACTAAATCACTAGTAAATTTTTGATACAATACAATATTTTAAGTTATATTATTTATTTTAATTTAAATTAACAGTTTTAAATAAACTAATTAATTGATAAACTGTAAAATAATAATTATATATTTTAAAATAAAATTAAATTTAAAATTTTATTAATATATATAAGTGTAAAGAATTATTTTTTCTGAATATCCACAAAAAGCTTATATTTTGTAATAATTTTAATCTAAAAATACAATATAAATAACTACACTAATTATTACTTTAAATTAAATAAATAATATTAATATTATTGATTTTTTTATAATATTTAATTACATTTGTAAATCTTATATGTAATTAAATAAAAGAGATGTTTAATAGTTTATTTAATTATTTTATAACAAATTATAAAATGATTAAAAATTTACCAATTTATATTAAAGCCATAATGCTTGTTTAACTTTAAATCCAACTTTAGTCATAATTCCAGTGTTTTTATTTGCTTCTTCCAAACTAAAAAAAAATTCAAATAAATTTTACTATTATTGTAATCAGTGGTAATAATTAGCACAAATTCAATTCATACCTTATAATAGGTCTTTCAACAACAAATCCAACATCTTCAGCATTACCAATATCCCAACAAGCTTTAACAATTTCTTCAACTACTTCATTAACAATTTGTTGACTACTTTTTTGTTCTTTTTGTTCATTATTTTTTTCTTCACTACCACCACCTCCATCAAATTTAGTTGCTTCACCTACCAAGTTACTTCTAAATGCTTTGAATGCCATAAATTTTTTTACTTCCGTATTATTATTTTCATTTGCCTTATAATTATTATTATTTCTCATGCTACCCGAATTTACTCTACTTGATTCTCCTGATGCTCTATAATATACTATAAATCCATAATTATCTTTAACTGATACACATGATGGATATAATGTTGATAGTATATATTCTCCTATAAATTCAATAAAGAATAAATAAGTACCATATAAACTTTTATTTGATGGTTATTATTTAATAATAAAAAAGATTTACCTTTTTCAACTGAAGTTATTTCACCTAATCCGATTCGTTTAAACTGCATTACTTTTTCCAGATGATAATGAAATGTACAAACATAGAGAGCCTTTTTAGTCAAAAGTAATACCTTTTCTTCATAAGATTTACCTCGTCTAGATTAAGAAAAATCTTGTTAAATCATCAAAACACTAGTTTTTTTTTAATTGAAACGATTTTTCATACAGTGTATTTGGTTCAGTAGGTGATAAAAATGTCCAACCATTAATCTTTTCTTCATTATCAATAATGACAATTGAACTACTAATTTCAACTATAAAATTAATCAATATTACAATATTAGAAAAAAATTTTCAACTTCAAAAAAATACCGTGTAAAATAATTAGTAAATATAACTTACTTGCAGTAGCTCTAACTTTTGCCCATCTCTCTGAATCTCCAGGTTGCGATGCTTCAAATTTCTGTTGAAGTTCTTGAAATACTTCAATTGAACGATTGCCTAATACATAATCTATTGTGGCCTATCATATGCATAAAATATTTTTCAATATAAGGATTATGTCGGATTAAAAAGTAAAAAAAATTATTTATTACTTGTCTAAAGAAATCTTTAAATGTATTTTGGAACATTCGAGCTAATGAATTAGATGCATCATTGACAACTCCTTGTAAATTTCTTTTTCCTAATAAATAAGGTAATTAATAACAGTACAACAATAGTAATAAACAAAAATAAATATACTAACCAGTCCTATAATAGTAAAAAAATTGACAAAATTAAGATAAATAACGTGTATTTAATTATAAAAATTATTAAATAACAACCTAACCTTGTAAAATCTCCTTTCAGTGCACTAGTTCCGGCGTATTCTCTACTTATAGAATCTCCGTTGTTTGCCCATACTAATAATGAATGAGCATGAATTTCAAATGTAGCCTATTGTTAAATTTTCTTAAAAATATGTTCTACACTCACCATCATTGAAAATATTTTCAAAATGTTCATAATGTGAAATTCCGCCATCAATATATTCTGATATTCCTAATCTAAGCATTTGAAGATTTAAAACCTCCCTAGCAAGAGCACTCTATAAATGAAATTGACGAATAATTAGAAATAAGTTAATTGAAAAAATAAATATTTGCCATGATATATACCTGTACAACATTTGTCCTATCCAAACAGTCCATACAATTCTAGATGAATAATAACAAATGATTAACAAGAATTCAACAAAATAAAAATATTATATATCTCTTAAATTAGACGTGATATCAAACCGTACGAAAGATTCCTGTTTGTTGGCAATGAACTTCTTTTTCACCCGTTACTTTATTAGCTTGCCAATAATAACTTGAAAAAAAAGTAAAGATTAGTAAAATTTTTAAAGATAAAAATACCATTAAGCACGTTAATTTACCTCATTTTATTAAAATTAGTTTTGAGCATCACAACAAGTTTTAGAATATTTTCATATTTCATTCCTTTACATTGTTGATGAAAATCAAATCCAATATATCTAAATTTCGTGAAAAGAAAAATAGTTTAAATCAAAATTAATTTGTTTTAAATACACACAAATAAAAGTTGTACATACTCGATATTTTTTTCATCTCCTAAACGTTCAACTGCTTCACGATAAGCTGATCCAACTATGGCTTCTCGATTAGTTAGTTCAGTTAAATTAATACAACTAATATGTCCATACAGTTCAATTAAATTGTCAAAATGTTTTTTAAAAGCTAGGGCATTTTCATTAACAGAACGTTCTAATACGGGTTTTGGCTTTAAGCTATAAGGAGATTGAGACCAAAACAACGGAACTATTTAAAGAGAAAGTTATAAATTAAATCGATGAAGTTTTTTTTAAGAAAAGGAAATAGGTTTTTAACTTACTGGAACCACGAATTTGCAAAAATGATACATCATGATTAATTCCTTCAATCTAATAAAAAATAAGAAAATGTAAAAATCAGAGCTGAAAAATATCGTAAAATGAGTAAATATTTCATAGGTTCAGACCTCGATTGAAAGAATTTGTTCTGTTTCAACAAAATTCGCTACTGCACCATCTTCATTGATTCCTCTGCGCTGATATCGTAAACCTACAAATTCGTAACATAATATTTTTAAAAGAAATTTAAAAAAAATATTGTGTATTTAAAGCATACATACCCGCTCTTTCACGACTTCTTCTAGAAATCAATATAAAATCAAAATCATGTTCATCAATTTGACACGGTTCACATTGAACATAACCTTGCATGATAGGTAATATCCAGGCATGAAGCTTTTTTTTATAAAAATATATACATATATATTTTTTAATATAAAACCCAAATTTTTATCTATCACCCAATATACTGTGTGTATTATTTACCTCGAGTTCAATAAATCCTTTAAGCATATGTTCATTCCACCAAAACCTCTTATCTGCCTGTGTGAAAAATATTTAATCCAATTAATGAAATTATAGATTTTTAAATATAGCACACAAATTTCATAAATTTTAACCTGTTTCCAAAGAGGTAATTCTTTCTTAGGGAATCCTTTTGCATTTTTTTCTTGTAAAGATGTCGTGATATCTAATTGAAAAGAAAAGTAAATAAATTAACAGAAAATCTAATAAAACAACAGAATAATTCAAATAGACATGTTGATACCAAGTTCATATGAAAAAAAGAATGCATCAGAACGAAACAATAATGCAATTTCTTTAGCAATTCTTAAATCCATCACCTACAGATAATGATTAAATTTTTTAATTATAAATCAATAAACATAATATTTAAATAAATTAATTTTGACCAACATTTTTTTCTATAGGATCCTTTATGTTAATAACTTTTGGAGCTCCAAAATCACTAGCGAAACCATCCAAAACTTCAGTAACTCTTTTTGCAGCAGTGGAGAAAGGTGACAATTTATCAGATGGACTTTTTAGCATATCAATATTATTGCTACTTAAATTACCACTACCTGTAGCCACACTTTCATTTAAGATTGTGCTTACAGATGTAAATTCCCCTTCTCTATCTTCATAATCAGAATCTGATCCATTTGAAGAGGGCGATGGGGATCTTTTTTTATTTAAATCGGAAAATGCCAATTTCATTTTCGATAATAAAGCTGTAACTTGTTGTTTTTTGTTTATAAAAGATAGTGGATCTGGTGACGATGATGGAGGTGTAACCGAGACTGATACAGATGTCGATGAAGCTGAAACTGTTGTTTGTATCTGCGGAAACTCTTTTTCTGCTTCTGCTACATCTGTCTCCATTATTTCATTTGAAATATATCTTTTATGTGATCTTTCCTCTTCCTCTAAATTAGCATCTTCATGAAGAGTATCAGCATCCTCTTGATCATCATCATCAACAGGCCAAGGCTGTTCAAAAAAATTTATTAAAAAACTTTTAATATAATAAAAAAATTTCAAGATCAACTTACATGATTTTCAAGTATTTTGAGAGCCCTTTCATAATCCAAAGGTAAAATTGCTACTCTTTTAATCATATAAACATTCTTATCTTGAACATGACCAAGATTCTTTCTATCTGTAATAACTATGATATATCGTCCTACATTAACCGATCAAAATAATTTGAGTTGTCAATATATGTTACTTAGTAATGCAATTAAAAATACACGAACACAAACCTGTTAACAATTCTAAAAATCCTACTACTCCGAAAATATCATAAGGTTTAGCATCCTGCGAAGGTTCATATAGTTCTAAAGAATTATTTCATGTAGTTAAATAAAATATACCAAAGCTTTCTTAATATATGACCTTTAAAAACCGGATTAATGTAAAATACCTTTCTTTACAATTTTTCCAGTCTCCAATTCAATTTCCAAAAAATCACTTCCAGCAATTAAAATAAAAACCTTTCTATCAATCACTAAACTAATTCTTTTATGCAATGGTGGTGGTGGTGGTTGTATAACAGGCGTAGGTACAATAGGAGTTGGAGCTTTTCTTTTAAGTAAAAACATAATAAATAGTTAAAATTGGATATTGATTGTTTTAAAATTTAGGAAGCTGATATTTTATCTGTTTGCTTAAACTTTATTAAATATAGCTAAATTAGGAATATAATATAGTCACATGATCATGCAAGGAACTTAACATGCAGATCTTTGATGATCTCTTTTATTTACACCATGAAATTTTGTAATGTTTATGTAAACACTAATTTTATTATGGATTGTCATTGCTACTTTAATGTTAAGCATAACATTCCCTTAAATTAACGTGAAAAAATTTATTTCATTAATTAATGACTAATATTTCAATTTAGTCTTTGTAATATATGATATATACACTTATCGGATTATCAGTATACATTGTTTATTGAAAACTTATCCATATCAGTTAAAAGCAAAATGATTGTTAAGTTCAACATATTCATTACGTTCACAATATAATTATTTTATGACTATTATTTTTTACTATATGAAAGAAGAATATGAAAGCCATGTGATACTAAATTATCACAAAAAAAATTGTCTAATTCAATTTTTATTTATTGTCACGACTTTGACAAAATAATATATTTGAACTTACAATCAAAAAATTAACTTAAATGAATAATGAGAAACTAATAATGAAATATATACATATTCACATGAAAAAAAATTTAGGTAATTCAAACATTCTATAATATAATTTTTTATATTTTTTTTAAAAAAAATTGAACAAGTTCATTTCTAAAGATGTACATTCATTTATAAAACATTAAAATATTCATCATGCCGGTACGTCCTCCAGTAAATCAAATAATTTGTTCTAAAATAAATATATAAATAAATAAATAAAATTAAATAATTTAAATAATTTAACGTATCTAAATGATAAATTCAAGTCAACCCTACCTTGCATAGGATTTCAATATCTCCGTATGGTTGTTTTTGTTGTACATGTATTACATCTTTGGTATTTAAAACTAATAATTCAAAAAATAATTTCACTGCGTCTTGTCGTTTAGCCTATTAACATAAAAACTAATTAAGATGTTTGTTTTCTATTATAAATGAAATTATGTTAAAATAAAGAATAATAATCGTACCGTTTCCACAACACTTTCATAACTCACTACAGTTTGTCTTGGTTTTGTGGAGCTTTCTGCAACTTGTTCACTTATTTCTTCACGACATTTATCTCTCAAAAGTTTCATTGCTTTGATTGTATTTTTACTATACGCGTTACCGGTATTTTGTTGATCCTGTGTTTCATCTTGATCAAAAATGGTTACGCCCGGAATATTTGGTAAGTCTATTTAAAAAGTTAAAATTAATATAAGTGGAAAGAGTTATAATAAACAATACAAGGTATGGAATTCCTGCTAACCTCCATCTTCCATCGGACTTGGCGGAAGCTCAGGTACATTATCATTTCCGAACTATAATAATATTAAATTAATCAATAAATTAACAATAAAAAACATAATAGAACATACGGTTACGCTAAAAACTGTCTAATCCTATTACATTATCAATTTGATCATCAAATTCGTCATGTTCTGAGGGTGGAGCTGATGTTATGGCTTTATCTTGCGTGGATTCTTTTTCTTTTTCTTTATTCGCTTGTGTTTGTTCTGTGATATCAACATCCTGTGTTGTATCTAAAATTAGGGAAAAAAAGCACCGAATTTAAATTATTAATCTTTCGTACAATCTTAACAATACGATGCAAATAAAACACAAACCTTGGTTATAATCAGGAGAATTTGGGATTTCTGTTATTTCCGGGAGCTATCAAATTAAATTAAAATCATATACTTTTATTTATTATAAAATAGGACATGAATATACTTACCACAAATTCATCATTATTTTTGTTGTCGAATGTATCAGTATCTAATTCTGTTGTACCCGACGGGCCTGGTAGTGCCTCGTTGTCGTCTTCTTGCATTTTAGAGGGTGAAGATACTCTTTGACGCTTTCGAGCAAAAAGGTAACGTAATTCGGGCAAAATATTATGTGGAGCGGTTAGATCGAGAAAATACCAAGCTCCCATTTGGCGGATTTCCGCTAACCGTAATAATTTTCTTGAAACAGGAAGATATGATGGCTATAAGGCAAACAATGCTTTAGTTAATAACTCATGTCATCTAACTTATACTAAAGAGAAATTATTAACCTCAATGCAAATATCTGATGTGTCGTCTATTTGACTTTTAATATGCCTGTTAGGTAGCTCTGTTATTTCATCAACGATCAACCTTCGCTTCCTACGAACTGGCCCATGTTGTCGAACTTCCTCTTGTTCTTGAAATTCTTGCGTATCATGTGGTTCTTGAAGCTCCTGAAACTCCTGAGATTCTTGAGGCTCTTGAGGTTCTTGTTCCTGAGGACCTTGAGGCTCTTGAAGTTGATCGTCTAAAATAATTAGTTAATATTGTGAATCGATAAGTAGATTAAATACAAAAAAACGATATTTTTCTTAGTTCTACCTTGTCTCTCTACACTTCTTTGGGATGTTGGTGAAAAAATTGGACCTTCTGGGTTAATGTTGCTAATAAATGATAATCGTTGTTACAAATTTATTATTAACCGCATAAAAAAAAAGGTCAAAATATCTAATAAAATAAATTTACTTGGTATCGTCCAAATCGAAATTAATTGGAATGTCTATGTCCATTCCATCAGGATTTTCTATATTCATAGTATCATCCTTATTTGTATCCAGGTTTGATAATATATTAGTGTCCTTAGTTATATCGGTGTTAGGGTTTAAGACATCAGTATTCTCATCAAGATTTATGTTATCGTTCAAGTCAAAGTCCAATTGTAATTCGGGACCATCATCCATCATCATTAATGGGTCATCTTCCATGCTTTTACCAATAACATCTTCCGCGGTTAACGGAATTTCGTTTTGAGCATCTCTCGCAATTTCGATTTCCGAAGAAGTTTCATCCTCGTGACTATGAGACCCTATGTCATCTTTGCCAGTTGCTTTTTGATCAGGATCATCATCTAAATTTAAATCAAAATCTCGATCATCATCAGCATCCCCCAGCAAATCATCACCGATGTTCAAATCTAATGATAAATCAAAATTATCTCTTATAGTAATATCTTGAGGTCGAGAAATATTTGAACTTGAAGCGACCGGAGCGACATCACTCCATTGTCTACGGTGTAAATAAATTAATAAAATTGGGTCAAAAAATTATAAATTAAATAAATTAAAATAGTCAAAATTCTTATTTACTTGAGATGCAAACCGGGATCTGGTAAAAGAATGTCGAATTCTGTTATATTATCCGGTAACGTAATTGATTCGAAATTGGCAATTCTTTGATCTTCGGGAATGTCAACTTCGCCGGGTCTAAATGCCTTTAAAAAAATAAATATAAATATTACAATAAATAGTGTGGATCAATATTAATAAAAATTCAGCACATTATTTACCAATTTAATTTTTAATAGAGCCTCATTACAGTCTTCTAATAGATATTTCGCTTTACGTGAATATATGCGTACGACTCCGAGCAACAATTGTCCAGATAATCGTAGAGCCATTGGGGGTTGGTCACCTCCAAGGATTGCGCCTAATTCGAACGAAAGGTTTTATATCAGTAAGCTAACGTAATAACACAAAGCTAAAACTAAGTTTAGAATTCTTTAAAACTATTATTAGAATACATACCTACAGAAGTCTGTATATTCGTTTGCAAAAATTGTGTTTTACTAAGTTTTCTTTCCCAATGCGCGGCGAGCCATACTTTCGCGAGAGGGCCCTTTTTTGAATTTAATAATTGTGAATAAAATGTCGCATCGTCTATTAAAAAACGTTCAAACATATTACCTTCTTTGACAATATGGCCTCCGAGTAAAACATTTTGAGAGCTTAGTTTCCGCAGTGAATAAAGATACTAAAATTAAAGTTACTAAAATTAATCAAAGTAGAGTCGGTGGGAAAATCGCGAAACGTAATATAAATTTGAACAGAAATCGGTCCACGCTTTCTTAGTACACATTAGGAAAACTGCGATATATATATTAGAAAATTTTTGCACCCCGTGATAAATTTTTGCTCATTACCCACGTGATTTTGCTGTCGGTATAAAAATTAGTCGGTATCAATATTTACTACAACTGTAATGTGTGACAGGTTACGCCGATTATGCTACGTACTTAATGTGCCGATCATTTTGTCGATCATTTCCAAAAAAAGTATCTTAAAGTATAATCTAATCGGCATAACCTGTCAGGTTGACATAATGACGTGCTAACTATAAGTTCACGTGATTAAATTGGATTAGTAGTTAAAAGTAATTCTTTTTTTATTATTATTAGACTTTGTGGTTCTTTAATACGATGTTAAATCTAAAAGATGGATTTCAGAGTTTTCAATAGTTCCAATTGAGGAAGAATGTATTGGAAAAGAACAAAGAACACGCTGTTTCATCCCAAACCATAGCGTTTTAGTTGAACGCATGAGAGTTGGTTTATTGCATTAATTGAAGTTGTTTCGTTAATTGTATTAATGTAATCGATTCATGTTAAAGTTTCTTTAGTTTCTGCGTGTTTTACGGGTAACCAGATAAAGCGATCCGTACTTTTTTAAATCGAATCAACTTTACTTCGCGGAAAGAATTCATGCCATTTTAAAAGGAAAAACAGAAAAAATTTATTTTTGTGTTTTTAAAGTAAAGCCGTCGTCGGGCTGGATGTATAGTCGTTACGCGCCTATGCCTCGGCTGGAAGGCCTAAAGCATGGTCACGTGAGGGTGAAAAGTGATGGATTGTCAAATTTGTGATTATCGCACTTTTTTTTTCCTGTTATTATCTTAAAATATTTTAAATGAGTTCGATTTTTCGATTTTTTGGACAAAGATTGCCTCGTTTCAAATATAACGCATTTATCAGACATCATTATGATAATTCCTCTATTACAAATTTCCCTACAAAAAGCCCGATAAAAGAAGAGTATTTTGATAATTTGATTAAGTACGTGATAATTTTTATTTTCTTGTCTTTGCCAGTTATTTATTTTTTTAATGTTTGTGTCTAAAAATCTTTTAGAGATAAAGCTTTCAGGCAAGTTTTGGACGATATAAATAAAGTTTTGTCTTCTGCTTCCATAAACGATTCTTTACGCAAAATAGAAGAGTACGAAGAAGATAATCCATATGTGCGCAAATCACCTGCAGCAATCTTTGGTACTAAAAGAATCGGCTGGGTAATATTACCTGATTGGTTAAATGAAGCAGTCCTAGAAATTGTCAAAGGTAAGCAAAAGGTAAATTTTAAACGAAAAATGTTCGATGTGTGTGATTAATTTTTTTATAGAACATGATAAAGAAATGATTAAACATGATGCAAACCGAATCTATCAATCTTTGCGGTCCACCACTGGCTATGATCCTAAGTTTGATGTAGATTTTAAGGGTAAACATTAATCGATTTTTATATTAATAAAGTATTAATGTAGCGATGCAATTTATTAATTCCTTTATTCTTTCAAGATCCTATCATGGGTCCATGCAAAAGCGCACGAAATGCATTCAAACGCTTTGTTCTGGAAAATGAAGTCAAACCTCACGTTCTTGAATATGGTACTCGTGAAGCAATGGCTTATATTGCTGGGTATTTACCAATTTCCTATGGTCCAATTTTCAACGTTCTCACTGAATTAAAGAGTAGAATTCCGGATTTCTCGCCACAAAGTGTTATGGACTTTGGAACTGGACCTGGAACTGCAATATGGTAAGTTAAGTGTAGAGGATTACGAAAATGTTATATTATATATTAATTGATTTTGTGTATAATTTTTTTTAGGGTATCACATAACATTTGGGATAAACATGTTCCAAATTTTTTAGGGATTGATATATCTGAATCAATGTTGAGGACGGCAGAGAAACTGTTGTCATGTATGTATTAATATCATAAATTTATTTGACAATTGAATTAATAACTTATAATTATTTATAATATTTTTAAGTTCAACCTAAAGAGGATCGAATAAAAAATATCGAATTTAAGCGTTACCTATCCTATGAACCACACGTAAAATGCGATTTATTTTTTTTTTTAACTAATTGTATTAATTTCACTTTAAAGGTTAAACTTTTTAATTTTCTTACTTTAGCAATTGAAACATGATCTCGTGATTAGTGCATTTACTCTGAATGAGTTGCCGAATGATAATATCAGAGAAACCGTTTTGGAATCACTATGGAATAGGACGAACGATTTATTGGTTAGTAATATGAACTTTTTTTCTCTTATATTATTCCGATCTAACCTTAAACTTTTTTTAGGTTTTGATTGAAAATGGTACTCCAGCGGGTTTTAAAATAATAGCGGAAGCACGCAAAAGAATTTTAAATATAAATAAACAAAATAATGAAGTAGAGTTAACTATTGACAATTTGGAAGATGAAACTAAAAGTATAACAAAACATGGAGCTCATGTAGTTGCACCGGTTAGTTAGTTATATGTAAGCTATTATTAATGTTATAATTGACATTGTAATAATGGACATTATGATTAGTGTCCACATGATGGTATTTGTCCACTGTTAAAATCAAGAAATTGGTGTCATTTTTCACAACGTATAAACAGGCCGTCATATCTCGTATGTATTATAGAAATTATGAGATTATATGTGTAAATATGTTGTTATGCTATAGCATAATATAAAAAATTTTATCATTTTAGATGCAAACAAAAAATGTGAAAAATCACAACTTTGAAGATTCGAAATATTGCTATGTCATCCTTAGAAAGGGACAAAGGCCAAAGCTGTTAACAGAATTCACTTCAACAAACGCAGATAAACCGTCCGACAACAAGCGCGGTGAGATACTTGTACTTTGTCATAAATGCCTTGTTTTTCAAGAATTAATTTAATCCTTTTCAATTCCAAACTTTTTAATAGATTTGACAGTTGAGGCCTATCACTGGTCACGTTTAGTTATGCCACCTATGAAACGTAGCGCACACGTTGTTTTGGATTACTGTTCAAAGACAGGCAAATGAAATAGTTATTAATATATGTTTTACGTTTATTAAATTAAGTAAAATGACTCTTTTTCTATAGGTTATATTGAAAGAGGTATTATCCCAAAGTCTCAAGGAAAAGTTCCATATCGGGATGCGCGTAAATCCATATGGGGTGATTTGTTCCCACACGAACCAAAGAAACCTGCTGTACGTAGGCACGTCCCACAGTATATCGAACAAGTAGATGTAAAGAGTAAAGAAAAGGATACAGTGAGAATTCCAAGTGGACAACTAAGTAGTAAAAAGATAAATAATAAGAAGAGAGAAGCATGAAGGTAATGTAGGATTATTAATAGCTCAAGATTCTCATTCCTTAAACGATAGACTTTTCCATATAATAAAATTCTTTATTATCATTATAAAAAAATTATTAATAGATAATTATATAACTAAGGTATCATAAATTTTATTATGTAATTTATAAATTATACAAATAATTTAAATATAAATAAATATACAGGTTCATTAGAATAATTATGATAAACAATTCATTATTTTTGTTTGAATAATTCTGCAAATATTGGTTTTACTCTAGCATAAACTTCCTCTACGCTATCCTCACAAGGTACCTGCAGATATTAAAATTAGATAAAATTAAATTTTATATTAAAGAATAATTAAATTGTTCAAATACGTACTGTATGCACTTTCCCTGATTTCCTGAAATGTTCAACGACGGGATAACTAAGTTCAAGAAAAGTCTTGAATCGTTTCTTAATTGTTTCTTCATTATCATCAATACGACCACTTGTTTCACCACGTTTCAAAAGACGCTTAAGCATTACTTCTTCAGAGCATTCCAAATAAATGATAAGAGTAGATTCAACTACCTATAATCCCAAATTGAGAATAATTCCGAAATTTTAATTTTTTTCAATAGACTTATATAAAAAAAAAGAACCACTTACTTCTTTTTCAAAAGCCAAAGCTTGATCAAGTTGTCTTGGAAATCCATCGATTAAAAATCGATTGGAATCACTTTCAATAATTTTTTTTTCAAGTAATGTTATAGTAACTTCCATAGGGACGATTTTACCTTCCTTCATACAATTTTGAATCAGTTCTCCATATTCAGAGCCTGGTCTTTGTTGCTCTTCGCGTAACAAATCTCCAGCTGTATATAATTCAGATTTAATAAATATATTTTAACTTTCACATAATGAGAAATGAAGAGACTATTAAATCAATTCACCAGACATGTGGACGAAACCAAAATCTTGAACTAATTTCGCGCATTGGGTGCCTTTTCCTGAGCCGGGACCACCTAAGAAAATTTATAATCCATTAAAACAAATACTATATGACTCGCATCAGAAAAATCAGAAAAAAAATCATGATAATGACTTACCCAATATGAAACAAACGGTCATATCATCTTTGGAAAGTTTTGCTTCGGAAGTCATATTTTAACTCTTATTTTTCTGATAAATAAAGAATAAATCAATAAATAATAAATTTGGTGCATAATTTAATAAAAATCTTACCTCTCTGTTTAACTAAAGCAACGTATGCTGAAACTCCAATACTTAACACTGCTAAAATAGCAATTGGGTGAGGTCCTTTCGTATTTGGGTTTTGAGAAGACTTTATTGCTTCTTTTTTAATTTTACGGTTATTTTTAGAACTAACAGAAAAGTTCCGCAATATTTTAAAAGAAGCAAGAGTTTTTTGCATAATATGCTTTAAAAAAAATTTTTTTCACCCTGAGAAAACTAAACCTTATTTCAGTACCACATCAGATAAAACAAGATTACTTTAAATACATAACTGTGTACCGATAAGTAATTTATATATAGGTGTTCACTGTGTTCCTATTCTAAAAAAAAAAAAAAAAAAAATTTTGACCAAAAAAAAAAAATATATTATACAATAAAGTATGTCGGCTCTTCAAATCAAAGTACAACCTCACATCAAGAGATTAACTCTGGAAAGAGCAAGATTATGGTACATACTTCAAATTATTATTATTCATTCATCCGTTCATTTATTTAATATCTCATTAAATTAAAATTAAAATAAAGGGCACCATCTGTCATAGGATTTACTGGAACTCTTGGTACAGCAGCTTTACTCTTCACTGAAACAGTCCCAAGAGTTCGTCGAGACATTTTAAGCAATATTCCTATTCTTGGCAATTATTGGCCTCAAGCAGAAAAAAAATGAGTCTAGATTATTTAGATTCAAGCAATTATCTTTTTTTTTTTAAAAAAAAATTTCTTAGTAAATAAAATTACAACTATTTAGTAGTTAATTTACAATACTAAATTGATTCTCGGAAAATAATTATTTAAATTTATTAAAGAACGAAAGCTGACTTAATAGTTTTTATTTTTAATAGGATATGCTAAACTATACTGACTTAGTAATATAATATAATTAATTTTTGAGTATCTTATTTGGAACCTAGATAAATATACTTTACTGTCCTGAACTAAAATGAGCTCTCTTTTTTTATTTTATATTATCGTGTCTTTATTTATACATTATTAACCGTTAGTCGTATAATTATGAAACATTATGTGCATAATAATTTATTTAGAACAATTTATTATTTTAAATAGAAATAATTTAGTTACCAGTAATGCTATATAATAAATATTATGTTTTCTTGAAACTTTAATTTGTAATCAATTATCAATATTAAACATTAGCTTCCAAAACTGGGAGTGGCTTGTCGTAAGCAGGCGGTTTGTTGCATTTATGTTTTTTCCTAGATTTCTCATAACCAATTTCTGAAGGAATATTCCGCGGCGTCAATGTTTGTTGATTTTGAATTTGCTCATTTGCATTTGTGGATTGAATTGAGTTAGACGATAATTGTTGCTGGTCTACTCCTTGCGCTTCTTGTTCAGGCTGAAATTCTATTAAATTGAACTGGTGTAATAAATTTTGGCTAGATTGAATTTCTGATGTCGAAACAATCGATGAAGATTGCGATGGTGAAAGTTGAATAGGTTGTAGACCCTGAATTTGTTTCTTAAATGTTGGATGTCAGATTTAAGTTTTGCTATCTCATAAGTTTCAGTTTGGAAATCAAACAAAATGATTGTTGAATAAAATTATTACTTACCTGGTTGATATTTTTTTCCTGTGGTTGGATAAATATTTGCGGATACGAATTAAACAACATTTCTTGTAAAGTTTGCGTTGATAAAGAATTCTTTGCAAAGTCGGTATGTTCCTGTATCTGAGATGAGCACAATTGAGAAGCTAGAATTTGTTGCTGATTTGAATCAAATTTCATCTTCGAATATTCTTGTGAAATTAATGATTGATTATTAGTTCGAAAATTTTGAGGAACAAATTGAATGTGTGATTGTGATCGAGAATAACAGAATTTTTCCTGCATTTGAAATTGTTTATTTAAAGGATATAAGTTCATTTGAGATTGTAATATCGGTTGTGGTTGAGTTTGTAATAGAAAGGAAGGATTTAGCTCATTTGAATTGCATTGAGAAAAAGGTCCGACGTTCGATGGAAAAGGCTGACAAGGTTCCTCCTGTATATTTATTGTTTCTTGTGATGATGAAAACTGTTGTGATTGAAATTGAACCTGCGACTGGTTCTGTGATATTTGTGAACTATGAGACTGATTGTGTTTTTGTATTGACCCAATTTCTGATTGGCTCTGTAAAACTGTCAGCAATTCGGTCTGACTTTGCGAAGCTAATTCAGACGGTTGTGGCGTTATCAAATCATTTTGGCTTTTGTTCGGATGATCTCGCACTTCTAGTAACTGCTGTTGAGATCTTAGATGTATGTTTTTCTTGGAAGGTCGTCCTTTTTGTGCAGGAATATTTTTAACTGTTATACTGCCAGCAGGATAATTACATACAATATCGGCGGTTGATGAAGATGGAAGTGTTATTGTTGTCATATTATCTTGAGATAAACTCATCACAGAAGTAGAATCTATATTTGCAGATTCGCAAATATCATCAAATGCTTGCTGTAAAACTGCTTTAACTTTATTTGTATATTCATGGCTTGAGCATGCTAATGAAGCTACACGTGCTGCTAGAACTATGGTTTCAATCACTCTTTTTTCAGTCTCTCGAATCTTGATTTTCTTCCTATTTGTATAAAAATGTAGTTCGAATTAGCAAATATAATACATTTTTTTTTCATTTTTAATTATAATACATTCAATTAGAATACTATATAATATATAATCCAATTTAAAGCATATTACAAACCTACCTCTCTTCTGCTAAACGATTATAAAATCTCCTTTCATCCCAAGATAAATTTGGGAACTCTTGTTGCATTAATTGTCTTATATCTCCTGTTAAAAATCCAGAATTGGCATATTCTGCTATCCTTTGAAGGACGTTAGGAGGCCAAGGAGCCGGAATATTTTCAGGAATTAAATCATGATTATGCTGTGCATGCTGCGGATTATTTGATTTCCTGAATTCCCATTGGTTGTTGTCATCTTTAAATAAGACAATTCTCCATTTACAGTCACATTTGATTGAGGAACGTTTTCGTTTAGTTTGTTTACTGGAATCAGCAACCCCTTCGCGTGAACAATAGATATAGATATTCTAAAATTGCAAGATAACAGAATTAAGAACTGAGTTTATTAATATAAATAGATCAAAGTTATCAAATTTATAAAGTCCTTTTAACTGATCTATCGATTAAAATTCAAATTAAAGCAAGTGTATTAATGATGACAGGATTAGCTACGGATTGGTTGTGTAATTGATTCAGTGTGCAATTATATAATTTTATGCCTCTACTGTAGTATATCTCAGCCGCAGCAAATTCTATTATCGCAAATGTTGAAATATCAAACCAAGAAAGCGTAAAGGTACTGACCTTATTTGAACTGGTTTCTTGTTTCATTGTGAAACCATATTCTTTTGCTAACTGTCGACAATACGATAAGGCCTCTTTAGCACTCTGAAATTTCAAAGGTATAATTCGTGCATAAAAGTTATCCATCTGTACACAAATAAGTCGGTTTTCTTGTTTTAGTTATTTATCATGAATTTTTAATTCGATAAAATCAACTATCAATGAAAAATTACCATAGTTGAAGATGACATTTGTGTATTTATTTCATAAAAATGTAACGCATATAGACTTGCAATCGCGTCACTTTGACTAGGAACGTAAGACATTATGATACTATAAATATACAACTTAAAAAAAGGTTAAAGGAAAGTTAAAAAGACAGAAGAAATAAGATAAATAAGGTAATATTAATGTTATTTATACTGTACTCTTAAACTATATGATTACACATGCAAGTCGTCAACTAGCAAATTCGGAGATACAGATAAAAATGGATTTTACTATAATAAATATATATACTGCTGTCAAACACAAATAAATTGGAATTTGACACTGACATTTATTAAGGGGCATCATGTCAGATTTGTTATTGCATAGCACTACCCAAACTGTATTTTCATATAAACAAATAATAACAAGGATCGAAAGTGTTTTTCCAAAAGAAGCCAACCGCAGTTTATTACATCAGATCATCAGACCTTTATTTGTAATATAATACAATAACATATTTTAATGATCTATCTAAGGAAGGTTAAAGTTCAGACTTCAGAGATACTGTATATCAATTGTACCAAGTAAAATTTTATGACTAATCTTTAATACAACATTGAATCAATTCAAACTATCAGAGAATCAAAGTTCTTCATTTCTGATGGATTATTACAATTTATTATAGACCCTTTTAAATGGGAAGTTCAGGTTTTTGATCTATCTGCCTTTCAAAGCATCCAAGAAAAACTTTTTCTGTTTCTTAATAAAAACGCATATTACCTTAGGTCCTTAGGTAATAATAAAGATTGTAAAATGAGGCTTATCTTTTTAGCGGATAAGTTCTATTTCTGCGATTGTGGAAATCACATCTTCCGAATATGGATAGATAAAATCTTTTGCTCTTTGATACATTATACAAATTATATAATGCAAGATCTTCCTAAAAAGGAAAATATTACATCAAAATTCACGTCATCAAATCATGTTTGACCGTATATTTTAAATATTTGTATTTTTATTTATCAACAAGATTGATTTTAACTCTAAAGATTTTCCGATACCGTATATTTAATATGATTCGTACGAAAGATGACCTCCTTTTCTTCTAATCTTGCTCTCAATTTGCAACTCTTTCTTTCTTTCATTTAATCTCTTTAACCTATCGACTTCAGTTGAAACTTTTTTGTCCAGGTCATCCTTAGACATTTCCTGTGATTTCATCATTTTTTCTACATTTTTATCAAATTTTTTTTGTCCTTTAATATGACTCAATGATTTTTTAAAATCTCGTTTCTCCATTTTTGGGGCTTGTCCATCTTCAATTATTGTAGGGGATACTCTAAGAGATGGCTCAAGCTCTATTCTTGCTAATCGTTTTATGAGCATAGAATATTTTAGATCTTCTGGTGTATCCACATATTCTAAAACTGCCATTGGTGCATTATCACCATCACGATATCCTAGTTTATGGATGCGTGTGTAACCTCCTTCACGAGTTCGATAACGATCTGCCATCTCGTTAAAGAGTTTGGGAATTGTTAAACGATGTTCCTATATATATAAAAAGGGTCAAACAAACTATGACTTATAAAGCTGCAATGCTCAAAAAACAAAATGATAAATAAATAAATTTATTCGAAGAGTTCTTAAACAATTACCCGAAGAAACCTCATTGCTTGAGTTTTGGCATGCTCGTCCCCCCTCTTTCCCCATGTTACCATCTATAGTTGTTATATCCATAAAAATAAAATGAATGCAGAATTCTTGTAAGGATAAAAATAGTGTTAATATTGTTCACTTTTTAAAATTATTCACCTTCTCAGCTAGTCTACTTGCCGCTTTAGCTTTCGGTAGAGTGGTTCTTATTCTATTGTGTACAATTAAAGAGGAAACCATGTTTCGTAACATTGCCATTCGGTGGCTAAAGTTACGGCCTATCTTTTTGTGATGTTTTCCGTGTTTCATTTTTGATGTTTGATGTATTATTATTAATTTAGGTCATTAAAATAATGAGGGCAAGACGAAATTCAAAAAAAATACATCTTTTATATGGTGATCTAATGATATGCAATGAAAAAAAATTGTGATCTGGTGTGACATTTGATAATTTTTCTCCGAAGTTGAAAAAATCAATAAGTTTATTAAAATATATTCATATACTGAGAAAGGAACGAAAGGAACTACGATATGCAAATATTAGAGAGTACTAGCTTGTAAATTTGACTCATCAGGGTTACTTTATGAACAGAAATTATTGAAATGCAAACTAATTTTGAGAACAAAGTTACCGAAACCTACGAACGAGCGTTTAGACGCGGAGAGCTATATTTTGTAGAAAGCACTATTGCTAATATAACAGAGAAAGATATTGAGGTATTTCTAATAAGTTTATAGCGACATTATAATTTATTACTAGTTACTCAAAGGTTACAGTTTGAAATACGTTTTGCTCCTAGTTTAGCAAAAAAACCTACAGCTGAGCAAACGGAACAAAGCCCATTAAAACATAAGGCTGATCCATTCGCACCATATAATCAAGAACTCTTTGTACAGGAATTTGAGAACCACGTCATTTTATTGAATAAATTTTGTGTAGTTCCTAATCATATCTTGGTTGTTACTAAAGGTATTTACAAATTAGATTTTCAGATTCTTATAAAATAATTATTATTATATTATAATCATGAATGGGAATTTTGACTAGAATATGAAGAACAATCGAATCCTCTTAATCAAGAAGATCTTGCTACTATGTGGTATTGCATGATGCAAACCAAGAGTCAAAGTACAATTGCTTTCTATAATTGTGGTAGCCTTTCTGGTTCAAGGTATTGATATAGAAGAAAGAAGTCTTCAATTTTTGTTTATTAAGTGCTCAGAATTAACGAATTTTTACAAATCATGATATAAGTCAGCCACATAAACATATGCAAGTTATTCCCTTACCGAGTAATGTCCGTTTTAGTCCTCCAATTAACGCTATTATTTACAAATATCAGAATAAAATGCCAGGTAAAAATATTATTCAAAATTTAATAACATTATGATTTATTAACTAAATTTGTATTTTAATTACGTAGGTGAAATTTTTAATTTTTCAGAATTGCCTTACGTTCATTATGTGACTCTACTAGATCCTCAACAATTGAGCGGACATCATGGCCATAATTATAAAGAGACTGTTAGTCAATATTTGACTGAAAATTATTTTTCATTGGTAAACACTATGGCCGAGGGATTTCGCGCTTCATCATTGACTGATCCTTTTTCATACAATTTTTTGATGACTCACACTTGGATGATGATAGTGCCAAGACGTAGCGAGAAATATGGGCAAATTTCTGTTAATTCCCTTGGATTTGCAGGGATGCTTTTGGTAAAGAGTGAAGAAGAATTAGAATTTGTTAAAAATGTTGGATTACTACGTGTTTTAGAAGGCGTAGCTGTCTCAAAGGATAAAGACCAATTAATTGATAATATCCATATTTCAGTATGATTAGAGGCTGCATAATGTGTATTTTATTATTATTGTAAGTTGTCTCTTCGCCAATTATTGATTTGGTTGATATCTAACCCAAATTGTATTTATTATAATTATTAAAAAATTACATTATCGCCATATTAATAAAACAAACGTAATAATTAACATATATTTTGCTACATAGCCAGTCTGAGATGCATATCTTAGCAGATATTTGATTTTCTTTCTGGTAAAAAAATTTTTTACCAGGAAACAATAATCATTATAAGGATTCAACCATTAAAAAGACTGCATAAGCAATTAAATTACTATCCGCATCGTACTATCTTTTATTAGGCTTATTGATTTTTATAACGCTATAAAAGGGTTTATACGAATATCAGAGAACCTGGATACCTTTTTGGGTAAATTTAATGTAAACGAGTTTGTAGAAATGTCTTACAAACGTTATTTTAAAGTATTTTACTTGTTAGCCATATTTGTTTATTATTTGTTATTCTACCAGAAATAAGGTTACAGATCACCGAAGAACAAACTTTTTGTGATACCAGTGGATCGGTTTTTTGTATTCCTAATTAAATTTGTATTGATGCAAGGAATAGGCGAACCGTCTTCAGCCCGGGTTTTGCTCTTGTTGTAGAACAAATTTGGCGTGCGAAAAAAAAACTACGTTATCTCCATCAGTAAAAAAAAATGATAAAATTTCAATATATAAAGCGTCGCGAAATTCCTCGTTTTTTGAAGCAAAAAAATACAAATTTTTTACATTTAATTAAGAAAAAACTAAAAAATTTTTTTTACATTTAATTAAGAAAAACTAAAAATGAAAAGTTTATTCAATAAAGCCATGAAACGCTTTAGCAGTGACGGTGACACAAGAGCATCGTCTTATACTTCCACTACCACCACTACAACACGTTATGAAAATGGTACGGAATTATTTAATTAATTAATTTATCAATTTTTTTAATAAAAAAAATAAATTATCTCATAATTCTTATTAACTTTATTAATTGGTAATAGGTAAACCTGTTGAAGTAATTACTAAAACTACTACAAACGATGAACCCGCTGAAGTAATTACCAAAACTTTTACAAACGACGACCCCGTTGAAGTACTCGAATATGAAGTGCACGAGAATGAAGAAACAACGCCCGTAGAATGCGATGTTGAAAAACCAGTAGAAAAACCAATAGCAAAACTAATAACAAAACCAGTCGAAAAACTCGCAAAGAAACCCAATAAAAAAACCGAAGAACGTGATCCCGATGAACCAGAAATGGATGATGAAAGAATTGTAGGTTACCAGGGCGAAAGAAGTGATCCTGCTAGGTTTGTATTTGTTTATTTGTTGTTATTTAATTTGTAATTTTTTTAAATATTAAATATTATTTAATACTGTTTTTATAGTCGATGTTGTCCTATTGTAGCTGCTGATGGATTCGAAAAGCATCTTGATCTAACTGGTAAGTTTCCTAAGAAATCACGTGCAATTTTCGATTCAAAAAATTTAAATTATTTTTTTTTTTTTATCAGATCACGATTTTTCTAAAGTCGATAAGTACGCCAGAGAAACTCCAGCGAAGGAAGCTGAAAATACTGACCGATTATCTAAATACCTTACTAAACCTTGGAATGAAGAATTAGATAAATTACGTTGCATTTTTACTTGGATTACTGAAAACATATGTTACGATACCGATGCATTTTTTGGAGGCAACATTAAACATTGTGGTCCAGAAGATGTTTTGAAAACTCGTAAAGCAGTATGTGATGGATATGCTGGATTATTTGATAAATTGGCCAGTGATGCTGGTTTAAAAGTTTGGAGAATAAGCGGAAAATCTAAAGGTAAATAAATCTTTAAAATATACGTTTAAACATATCGTATTATTTATAACACGTGACTATTTAATTATTTCAAAGGTGCTGGCTTTAAACCTGGTTGTAACATTGATAGTCGACAATTTGATCATGCTTGGAATGGTGTACTTTACAAAGGAGAATTTCTCTTGGTTGATAGCACATGGGGAGCTGGATATCTTAATGGAATGGACTTTGAAAGACGTTTTGAACCATTTTATTTTCTTTGTTCTCCAACTCAATTCATTTATAGTCATTATCCAGAAAAACCAGATCATCAATATGTTGAACCAAAACTTACTAAAGAAGAATTTCTTGATATGCCATATGTTAAACCACAATTTTTTACTTCCGGATTAAACTTTGTTAAACATATCGGTACCGGAATTGAAATATCAGATGATAAAGTTGAATTTGAAATTGAAAGAGTTCATCCGGATGAGAGCAAACCTTTACATGCTACTCTTGAATGGGAAGGTCATAACGAAGATATACCAGTAATGATTCAAAGGCTTATTACACCTGGACCAAGAGGTGGCAGAAAATTCAAATTATCATGTACTTGTCCAAGCAAGGGTCAGGGAGAATTTAACATTTTTGTTATGTTGGAGGGTAATAGTGTAAGTATATTTTAAAATCTTTAATCCTAACAATAATAAAATAATAATAATAATAATATTTATTTTTTCATTTTTTTTTTAGGGACCAATGGTATCTAGTTTTAAAGTTAAAAATACAGGATCTGGAAAAAATTATGCACCATTTGTAGATACTTATAGTGTACCATTTAGTTTTACAATCCATAATCCTATTCATGCAAAATTAAATTATAATGATAATGTTAAATTTGAGGTTACAATATTTGATTTGCCTGAATCAGAATTACCTTCATTGGCATTATTCTTACCAGAAAAGTCTACAAGAGATCTTCAAAAAGTTTCAATTCAAAAAGTTACAAATGAAAAAGATAGTTATACTTATGCAATTGAAACTTGTATTGATCAAAAGGGCAAATGGGGTTTAACTTATCACACTAGCCCGACCCAATTTAGTTTTATTGCTCAATATACTGTTGAGTAATTAATTTATTCACTCATGATAAATTATTTGGATGAAAATATAGAAGGAAATATAATTATTTAATGATTTATTTATTAATTTTTATATTAGTGTAAAAAAGAAATATTATGTATCATTATAAATTAAATAAATTAATAGTATTTTTTGGTTCAAAATATATTGATAAAATAATAACATAAATTAAATCCATCTATATAACGCCATTACACTATTAGGATATATATTTATTAGTGTTAAAAGCATGTAATAACAATTAAACAAACATATTCATATTTAGTGTGTAACATTCTAATATTAATTTTTTTACTGCTTTTTTAAATAATACTAAATTAAATAATCAATAGTCTATTTAATAGTAGCATTAATAACAGTTGGTACAGTACATATACCCTTTTCAGTTCTAAGTAAGTGTACACTTTTATCCTCATTATTAACCCATGATGCTTCTTTCTTATTAGTAGTTATCAATCCAGGTTGTAAAGTTTCCCATATCTTCTTCTTTGGATTTAATACGGGTTCAGGAGTCCCTTCTATAATAGAAATGTTAATTAATAAGCGATAAAATAATTAAAATAAAAGTTATAAATATTACCCACCTTCATATCCCTCAAAATATGCTCTGTCGCCTGGTTTAGATCCTGGCGGAGGATCAACAAGTTCTACTTTACCTTCGGCTGACGTTGCTGCAAGGACCATAGCATATGACTTAATTCCACGCATTCTAAATTTTTTAAAGAAAATTAAGAGGAAGTTAATAATAAAGAAAAATAAGTATTTATAAAAATATTTTAATAATAAATTACTCACGACGCTGGTTTCAAATTACAAACTAATACAACGTCTCGATTCTTACAAAAAAAATTACTCAATAATTCGCTCAAATAATTAAAACATTCAGAAAAGTAAATAAACTAACCTGCATTTGATCCAACGGAATATGATTAACTAGACCACTAACCACAGTCCTCGGTTCAGCTTCACCAACATCGATTTGTTCAACATATAATGAATCTGCATCAGGATGCTTATCAACTTTGACAATATGTCCAACGCGAAGATCCAGTAGAGAAGGTGAAATAATTGATGATGTTGCTGTTGATGTCTCCTTCTCTTTCTTATCAGCTTTTTTAGCAGCTTTCTTGTCTGCCTTTTTACCTTCAGTTACTTCATTCCCTTTTGATTGATCCTTTGTTGTCTTATCTACCTTGGATTTCTTAGGTTCAACTTTCTTTTCAACCTTTATCAAGAAGATAATATTAATAAATTGTTATTTACATTTAAACTAAAATTTCATAAATTAAAAATATTATACTTTAGGTGCTTCCAAATCAATCTTCACTGTATTCAAACCACTTTTAGGACCTGATTTGGAAGCTGCAGTGTTTTGAATAAAATCAAACCAACGCGTTAAATTTGGTAATTCAAATCGTTCATTTGAAGATAATTTTTCCTATAAAATAGAAATGTTTAACATTTTATAAATTAACGTTATTGTTGTTTAAAATACTTACTACGAAATTATAAATTCTAGCAAATGCAACTAAATCTGCCACAGTTAAATAATTTTCAACAATATAAGTGCGAGTGGTTAGATGTTCATTTAATTCCTAAAAATACAATAAAGTAATAAATTAATCAGATTAAAATCAAAATAAATAAAAGAATACATTCAAATTACCTTTGCCACTTTAGATGGATCTTTATCGGCTTCTTCAGTTAATTTTAACCACTTTTGAACCTATTTATTATCATTATCATATATAAATCACTTCGATTTCATTTTATTAAACTTGAAACTGTCAAATATCTTACCTCAGCCGCGTTAGTTTCATTTTTTGCTGCTAAACCAGTAATAAAAGTTTCGGTCAAACCATTAACTATGGAAGTAGTTCCTGTAAGTATTTTACCGTCTTCGAGAGTTAAGGTTGAATTCTGAATTAAAAAATATTTGTTAATAAATTTAAAAAGGATTTGGTGAATACGAGAAAATAATACCTCAGCACTAGACTCTTGAAGTGATACATTAATTGAGTCTAAATAATTATAAACTAATTTAGTGGTTATGTCGTTTGGTGAAAGAACTAAAGTCGCTACCATTTTTTAATTCTGTTGGACAGAAAGATAAGAATCAAGATTACAATATACAAAAAGTTATCTGATAATCTCATAATCAACAGCCAATAGGACGATTGTATATTTTGTATATCCCTCATATGGTAAAATTTTGATCAAGTATAAATTATAAAGATTTCATTTCTTTAAAACGAATGTCTCAAGCCATTGGAAATGTACCACATTTTTATTAATTATATATATTGTTCAAATATATAATATCTTAGTTAATTAACCTAGATATAACTCGTTTTACAGACAGCATTAGCTTATGCTAGAGTATGGCATTTAGTTGATGCAAGACAAAGAATATTAGGTCGTATGGCCACGCGTATTGCAACCACTTTAATGGGAAAACATAAACCTATTTACGATCCTGCATGTAATTATTATGATTCTTTATATTATAAGACGTGATAATTTTTTTTTTTTAATTAAAATTTTGTTTTTTAAATAGCCGATTGTGGAGACTATGTTGTTGTTATTAATGCAAAAGAAGTAATAGTAACTGGCAAAAAAGCTGAACAAAAACTATATAGACATCATACCGGATATCCTGGAGGTTTAAAAGAAATTGTATATAAAGATTTACAAGAAAAGAAACCTGATGAGGTATTACTCTACACTTTCTATTAAAAGTAAATTTCCTATTTCTTTACTTAGTTTAAAATATTATTTTATCTAGATTATTAGAAAAGCAGTTTCAGGAATGTTACCAAAAAATAAATTAAGAGAAAATCGATTAAGTAGATTATATGTTTTTCCTGATGAAGAAAATCCTTATGAACAAAATATTACTAAAATTTATGATAAAACACTTATTGATCAATTTGGATTGCCCAAACTAACAAAAAGTGAGAAGAGAAAGAAATTTAAAGATATAAAAGCCATCACTTCTGAAGTAGTTTATAAAAATAAAAAAGAAAATAAAGAAAATATAGAAAATATGAACAAATAAAAAAATGTTATTTTAATTATTTTAATATATATCCCTCAAACTATACACTTTCCTGGTTGATTAGATAATACTTTTCAAAGTAAATTTATCTAAAATAACTTAGTACATCTACAAGTACCATCATATCCTCTCATAATCATAATAGACAATTTCTAATAAACTAAATTACTTGCGGATTTATTTTATAATATATCGATTCTAGATATTTGTATTTTATATCTTGTGTAGAATTTCAAATCCTTAATATTTAAAGATATATCTACTAAATTTTCTTCACAAACCAGTAAAATTTTTTCACTTTATCCAATATTATTACAAGCAATTGGTTGATTCAATTGTATTATCTAAAGGATATCTATAATCAAATTTTTGTGCATCTCTTAATCCATCAATAATATAAGCTTCAACCATATATCCATTATACTCAAAAGAATCTATAAAAGAATCGTTTGTTCAATCAATCAATTGTTTAAATTGTTGAAATTTAATTTAAATTTCCTCAAAAAAATATCTTGCATCACTATTTCTATAAGGTGAATCTAAAAAGACGATTTTTAATTACTTTAAATTCATCATCAAAGAACTTCGATATTTGAGTAGAATGTGACTTAAATGCTGAACTTCTTTCCGCCGTATTAGCATCATGATGATGCTGCACTCTATATTTGACCCAAATCTAGAAAGTAAATTATAGTTTAGTAATAATAATAATCTTTAATTATTTACGTATACCTGGAATTTCATCAACAAAGCTAAATTATTTGATTATATGTTAAATATCTATCCGTAATATTCATAATTCAAAAAAGAAGTAAACGGTCTATTAGAATTAAGCAAAAATTAAATAGAATAAATACAAAAGACTTACATACAAAAAAGAATAAGACGAAGACTTGAAGAAAATATCGTCAATCAGTTTAATTCGTCGGGAAATCTCGTAATTTTTTATTTATCATAGTATAATTGGAGCGATTATTTTTCATTTTTAATTGATAAATTTAGACCATATATAGTTATTATCAAAAGACTTCAAAGTCGTGAACAGAAAATATATAAATAAACAATTCGAGATTATCTATCCGATTATCTTATAATTTTTATATTATAAATCTTAAAATATGATTTTGGCTAATTTGTATATGGTCATTCTTATAATAAGTAACAGAAGCGATTATGAATCTTACGTATATTTGTTATATTTGTTTATAAAGTAGCAACGCCAATTATTGTTAAGCAGTTCGTTATGCCAGTAGTTTTCTTACATAATTATATAATTAAGATGCGTTAAACTGCATACGATTCATTTGAGAATACTCGTGAGAATCAAAATTTTGATGAGAAATTATATATGCTTCCCATATGATCCGTATTTAGCATGAATTTGGCAGTTTTAAAAAGAATCAATCATCCTGAAAAAAATTGTTTCTACGATCGAATCAGTTTTAAATTTTTCTTTTTGCTCATCAACCATTCATAATAAAATAAATCATGACTGAATTTGACGGAGAGGTTTGTACAAACTTTTGTTAGTAAAGTTGTAAATATATCAACGCGCAGAGATAATAAAAAGTAATACTTTTTAAACATTAACAGATTGATCCAACATCTTTAAACGATAGTTCGACAAATAATCCTGTTAAAATTGATATTTTTATCGGCTTAAACGTCAACTTTCTCAACAACCCGTTGAACGTGTTGTAATTGTACATTTGTTTTGATTGCAGCAATTTTCTATGCGGTAAGTTTATAAGTATGTTTTTACGTTTAATTAATTTAAAAATCTAATGGATCTTTTTATAAAAATAGATTCCTAGTAAACCTTCCTCTTTTTCCAAAATTTTGCTGATACGACAAATGATATTTTTAAAAAATTAATAATGTTGATCTTCCAGGTAAAAAAAAATTTTTTTCGTGAATATATAGTTAGTTATACATAATTTCGCTTAATGTGATATAGCCGCAAGTTCAATATTGAAACATACTGTTGCATGTCGTAGAGCAGCAAACATGATTCAAGGAAGTCCGGCATTTAAGTCCCATGGTTCTCAAATTGCAAAAGGATTACGTAAATTTGGAGAAAAAATAATGGAAGCGGGTCATTTATTACAAAAAATGTATAGTAAAGGTTCATCAGTATATAAATCTTTTGATATGGAAATCGAAGCGATGATGCATCGATTAAATTCAAATTACATACGACGAGGTGAAGCAAGTTATTTTAAAGAAAGAATAAATGTATTAATAACAAAAATTAAAGAATTTAGAAAATTAGTTCAACAAACTCATACCAGAAAATATTAGACACGATACTGAGGGTTATATTTTTATGGGTTGAGAGAAGCTGAAAATTTTATTGCTAACAACAATCATTGTCCGTTCGGTTGATATTCCTAAAGCCAAAAAAGAACTTTGGCCTGTTAATGATATTTTAAATCACTTACACAAAACTGCTGTTCATTTAGATATGATGGAAAAATTTTAAGGGATTATGAAGATAAATAAATGGATATTTCTGCCGAACTTGATAAAGTTGGTGGAACTTATGATTTCTTTGAAGTTACGAAATCAGATCTAAGATATTTAAAATATGCTGTTGAAAATTCAAAATCCGGTCTATATAAATTTAATAAGAAAGCTTTAGTTTCTAATTAACTAATGTTGTATATTTTTTTCTGATCATATGTTAAAATGAAATTATTTATAGATAACTAAGCAATCAATGATGAATATGATTATTGTTACTGGTTTTTTACCATGGAATTTCATAATGTTGTAAACTTTATAATTTAATGCGGTCACAAATTTTCGAAATTCTACGTAATATTCGGAACAAAATAAGTTAGTTCATTAATTTCTGATTTAAGATATGTTAAAGTTAATATAGAATTGATGGTCCGTGAGAGTAATTGTCCGGAAAAACTTGGGTCTTTTTTCTTTTTGATTCCATATTTGGTTAGATTGTGAATTGTGACATAACAACTAGTCAATCTGAAAAAAGTTTAAAATGAACTCTGCGGATTTTGCGATTTTAAAATTTTTGAATTTTGAAATCTTTTTTACGTTTTATTTTTTTTTAAAAAAAATAATAATTATAAATGTCTGAACCTCAACAAGATTTTGATGAAAATGTTAACGAAAAGAAGGTTTCAAAAAGCTTTTTTAGTTCCAAAATAATTGACAAATCAAGAAAATATTAAATTTAATTTATTTCTTATTTAGAATCAAGAAATAAAAACTGAATCCACTATACCAGTTAATGATAAAGAACACGATAATGTTTCTACACCTAATAAATTAGATATTAATTTGGTAAATATAGATTTTAAAAGAATAAGTTTTGATATTAAAATTACAAATTTTTTTTTTCTTACGAATATTTAATTTATACAGGAAAGCGAGGAAATGACAAGTAACGTGGATAATCAAACGAAACCTCCAAATGCTTTAAATGAATTAATTGACGTCGAACAACATTCTTCAAACTTTTCGGCAATTTCTAATGACGATAAACAAACCAGTTCTCCAAACATTTCGATCATTTCGAATGAAGATAGACAATTCAACCCTTCAACAACATTAAATAACAGTTCTCCAGAAATCTTGACCAGTTCAAATGAACCAAATAACGATAAGCAAAACAGCTCTTCAAACACTTTGAATGATTCATCTGACGATAAACAAAATTCTTCAGTCATTTCGAATGATGATAATGATAAACAAAGCAATGATGACAAACAAAGCAGTCCACCAAATATTTTTAATGATGATAAACGAACCATTTCTTCAAATATTTCGAATGACGATAATGATAAACAAAGCAGTTCACCAAATATTTCAAATGACGATAATGATAAACAAAGCAGTTCACCAAATATTTCGAATGATGATAATGATAAACAAAGCAGTTCACCAAATATTTCGAATGATGATAATGATAAACAAAGCAGTTCACCAAATATCTTCATTGAAGACAAACAAAGCAGTTCTCCAAATATTTTCAATGAAGATAAACAAAGCAGTTCATCAAATATTTTTAATGATGACAAACAAACCAGTTCTACAAATATTTCGAATGATGTAAAACAAATCTCTCAACCCATTTCACCCATTTCGAACGACGATAAAAAAACCAATTCTCCAACCGTTTCACCCTTTTCGATTGACGATAAAAAAACCAATTCTCAAACTATTTCACCCATTTCGAATGACGATAAAAATAATTCTCCACCCGCTTCATCCATTTCAAATGACAATGAAAAAATCAATTCTCCAACCGCTTCACCCATTTCGAATGAATTATATGATAATAAGCAAAATCAAACCACTTCGAATGAATATTTAAATAATAGCTTGGTAAGTATTTAAAGTATAGAGTAGCATTAAATATCACTTTGAAATCACACAAGAACAAAACTTACAATTCTAAATATTAATTTTTTAGGAAGAATCCATTCAGTCCTCAGACATTAATAAGAATTCTTCTAACAGCAAAGATGATATTAGTTCGGTAAATATTTTTAATATCTGTCGTAACATTTATTAATTCCTTTTAGTTTAATATTAAAATATTTGACGACTATTAGAATGCAATCATGAGTGAATCAGAAATCCAAGATGAGGTTTGTTAAAACATCACTTCAAAATTAAAGATTTACGATTCTAATTATTTATTTATATTATGTATGACATGACTATTGATTCTTTTGATTTATAAATAATGTTGAAAATTTCGAAAAACAAAACTCTTAGGAATATGAAATTGTTAAGGTTTGTTAAAGAGTAGCAATATCAAGAATTAAATTTACAATTCTAATTATTATGCTGAACCCAACAGCCCGCTGATTCTATTGAAGATCTTTCTAAGTATGAAACCAACGATGTTAACGATGTTGAATATAGTTTTATAAAAGAACATGATGTATGTTGCAACAATTATTCAATTCTTATTACTAAAACAAAGATATTTGAATGAATCTGAATCTTTATTAGAGAATAACAAATATAACTTCGAAATTCAGCTTAAGAACAGTTCTATTTTTAATTTCTAGAATCTCTCAGAGTCTATTATAGAAGATCCATCTAACCATAAACCTAACGATGATGATATTAATATGGTAAAAAATTTAGTGCATGCTATATCATTTATTAATTCCTTTAATTTACAATAACGTAAAAATTTGGTTCAAAAACAGAATAATGAAAATAAATTTTCAGATAAGAAGGTTTGTTGATGAGTGTTAAAAGAATTACTCGGTATTGAACAAGAATTAATAATTTAAATTTTTTCTAGTTTCATAATAATGAAATTGTTGAAAGCCCTTCCGATGATGAGGATGAATATGATGATGATGATGATTCGGTAAATATTTAGTATATTGCGTAATTTTATTAATTCTTTTTATTTATAATAAGATAAAATTTTTAACCAATAGCATAATGAATCCGAATATACCGAGAGAAAGGTTTGTTAATAAATGTTTAAATGTCGTTTTCGGAATTGAACAACGACAGAACTTATAGTTCGAATATCTCAAACTTTTAGGAAGATCATAAAACGATAGAAGAAGAAATTCAGCTCCCCATCACCGATGTTAATGATTATGATCCGGTACGTACGCAATATTTGTTAAGTTCATTTGATTTTAACATTAAAAAATTAATTTTGAATCCAAAACAAAAATTTTTAGTATATTGAACCTAAAAAGGTTTGTTAACAATAAAAAATTTGCAAAATTTTTGCTCATAATAATGAATTCGATATCAATTACTTAATTATTTATTAAAATTTTTCAGAATGAAGTTCAATTTGTCGATCAACAAATTCGCGAAAGACGACGACCCAACCAACATCAACAAGAATTATCATCACCTTCCGAAAATAATATCTCAATAAAAAATTCCAACGTTAGGACCGATACTCCATCCATTTCTTTTCTTGAAATTTTTAAATATATTTTTTATTTATTTGTGATTTTCGCTTTACTTTACTTTGTTTACGACGTTAAAGTGAGTTACAAGTTATTAAATTGTTTATAGATGGTATCTTGAACAGTGTCTTACGATAATAATTCTTTTTTTTTTTTTAAATAGAGACTTAGTAATAAGCCCTCCTCTCTTCGAAATATTGCTGATATAACCAATAATATTTTTGAGGAAATTAATAGTGTTGAACTTCCAGGTAATTTAAAAAAAATTAATTTCTCGTTTAATATTTATTTCATAATTATTAATCTAGCTTAATGGTATAGACATAAATACAATATCGGACTATACAGTAGAATGCCGTAGAGCAGCATTTACGGCTGAAAGAAGTGCATCGTTTAAGTCTTATGGTAGCCAAATAGCAAAAGGATTATCCCAGATAGGGGATTCAATATATAAATCACGTCAATTATTACAATATATGTATAGTAAAGGTTCAACATTACGATCATCATTTGAATCAGAAATTGATGCGATATTGCAAAGACTGAATTCAAATCATATACAACAAGATGATGCAAAATATGTTCGCGATAGATTAGATAAGCTAACGAAAAAAATTAAAGACATTAGGTTATTGGTTGAAAAAAGTCATAATTCTATACTTGATGTAAGAAAAATTAGAAGCAAAATGGATGATGACATAACAAATGGATTAAAAGATGCTGAAAAATATAATAAGAATGAAAAATATTCATCTGATATCAGTAAAGTTAAGAAAGAACTTGAGAATGTTGATAATACTTTATCTAAATTATATATTAATGTTGGTCATTTAGAAAAGTTGAGAGAAATTTTAAATGATCATGAAGGTAAATTAATGGGTGTTTCAGATGAACTAGATGAACTTGAAGGCAAAGCTAGAATTCTTAAACCTGATATCAAACATTTAATACTTGCTGTTGAGAATACAAAAGTTCGCAATCATATCTTTAATAGGCTTGCTAATACTGACTAAGTTTTCATTTATACTGATATTGTGATATTAAATATATATATTTCTTAAATAAATATGCTTATTTTGAATAACAAAATTACTCGAATTTTTTTAATAATGTATTTATGTACTATAGAATTAAGAATACTATCCTGAATTGGTATTGTTCGAAAGAATTCTTAAGAGATGTTGTATATTACTATAAAATTAAGCTCTAGTTTTAATACAATTTTATATGTGATTCAGTGATGCACGGCATTTGTAACTAGAATTTAACATCAAACAAAAGTACATAATTGATGGGGAAAAAACGATAGTCATTTTTATAAGTAAATTCAAAGGCTAGAGCACGGAATTAAAATGTCGTTATTGAATGTTGCACCCTTTTCTAATCGGCAGAAAGATCTTTGATTTACATCGGCCCTTTGCAGATTGCCTATCTAGTGTGCATTAATTGAGAAACCCTTAACTAGTTAGAGGTTATTCAATCTGCTAATCATAAATTTTTTTTTATGCACGCACGCTAGAGCACAAAAAAATCCTTTTAATGTACTTTGCATTTTTGCATTTCAATCGAGTATGCAATGATACTTTACAATTGTAAAATAAATCTTACTATAATAAACCGGTAAAAGTAAACCACCTTGGGTTACCAAGTACAACACAGAATGATAGAATAATAGTAGCCAAAACTTTGGAAAAATAATTCAACATTTCTTAGTTTATATTCTGAGAGACTACATAAATTAATTAAATATTTTTTATTGTTAACAATCTCGATATTTTTAAAAGAATAAATAATATTTCAATCAATGAAATAACCTGCCGAAATAAATGGAATAATGAGTATAAATGTAACAATCACTTTGAAAACAAGCATTTAGGAAAGATAATCATCGAAGAATTTTGGAAATCTAATTGACCCATTCCGATTCTTATCTGAATATAATAAAGTAACAATCATCTTAGCAATTTAAATTCAAAGTTCACGAATAATAATAATTCTGAAAGGTTTCTTACCTTTATTTTCACACCAATGATGTTAGAATCATAATAATACAAATATAGTATAAATAAAATTGAATATATACGAAAGTTTTAAAGTTATTTACATCGCTACTAAATTTATTTCTCGTTTTTTTTCTAAATTTATCTCTAATACGTTTCTCTATTGTATCATCACCTCATTATCAATATCATCTTCAACAAATGAATTATCATCATCACAAATATTATGTGTAAGTTGAAATATTATAAGTCATAAAAATTGAGTGTTCATGATATAGAAAAACTAACATCGTATATACGAAGTAAGTATATGATATTTTACTATTATTATAAAAACAGTTGCTCTCTTTTAGAAATCTCTAGAAAATGGCCTCATCAATTGCTCCTATCATATGGAATTCCAAACGAATGGTTATTATAATTTAAAAGAATGATTTGTATTTTAATTATTATCAATAAAATAAGCAAGCGAATGCCTGACCTTCTAGAAAGATCTCCAGACTTGATATATTCAACGCGTGAAAGTGTGTATGCACAAAATTAGAAGAAATTGTATGCTGCCAAAATTAAATTTTGAAATTTTCAATTAATTCTCGTTTTTCGAAGTTAATTACAAATAATTAATTGACCAGTCAGGAAATGTTACCTTTAACTACGTAAGTTAATATCAAAAGTTATTTCCAAATGCGCTCATTTAATAGCACTTAAAATCGTACTTTCCTAATATTACGTCAGTATGTTAATATAAATATCCTAGTTCTTTAAATTTCCCACAGACGCGTAAGTGGGTTTTAGATTATCACACAAAATTTGAGATATCACAATCCGGAAAAAAAACTCGTATAACAAATGTCATTAATTTCTGAATTTAGTTAGATTTGTGAATATTTATAACATTTTGCAGATGAAGTTATTATTCTTTCATTCTCCCAAAATTTTTTTTAAAAAAAAATCAAAATGACTAATAGAAAGGTCAGTTTATTAAAAATATCTGATAAATAAATTATTATTATCATCATTTATTATTTTAACATTATTATAAAAATATTATTTAGCTTACCGAATACGCTGAGGACGATGGTCGTAGAAAAGCTACTTATCGTTATATTCATGAAATTAAAGAGGAACAAGAAATTCGTGGAAGAAAAAATATACCTCGTCAAGAATCAACGGATCAAACCTCTTCATCTTCAAACAATAATGATTCCAATATTATAAATAATTTAATATATTATTTAAATTTAATGAGAGATAAATGTCCTCAATTATCTCGCAATGCTAAAATTGGGGTAACCGTCACCGTTTTAACGATGTTATTATACTACTTTGTAAGTTTATTATAAATTTTAAGTTTTTCTTTTATATTATGGGTATATTTTTTTTAAGGTACATATAATATGTATATAATTGAAATAGTTAATTCCTGAACAACCGCCTTCTGATTTTATTCGAGATTTTGTTGATACGACAACTACTACTTTTGAGGAGATTAATAGCGTCGATCTTCCAGGTATTTTTACATACCTTAAATCTGGCTACCATTTTGTATTTTTTCAAGGTGAAAACATATTGATTGCATTCATTGATTCACATATACCCATTTTACAGCTTCAAGTATGTTAACACAACATACAGTAACAAGTCGAAATGCTGCAAATATGGTTCAAAATTCTCCAGCTTTTAAAGATCATGGAAATCAAATTGCGACAGGTCTTCGTAATTTTGGAGAAAAAATAACTTTAGCAGGAAGACATTTACAAAACATGTATAATAAAGGTTCAACAGTATACAAAACATTTGATACAGATATTGAAGCGATGATAAATCGATTAAAACAAACCCCAAAGAAAGGTGACGCCAAATATTTTAGAAATAAATTAAGTAAGTTAATAAACAAAATTAAAGATTTTAGACAACATGTTGAAATGACTCAAAGTTCGATAGTAAATGCGGAAGAAACTAGACATGATACCGAAGGATATATTATTGATGGATTAAGGGAAGCAGAAAAGTATATTAGCAATAACAATGAAGATTCACAGAAAACTGCTGAACTTAGTAGAGCTAAAAAAGAACTTCAATTTATTACAGATCTTTTAGGTCATTTAGATAGTACTGCAGTTCATTTAGATAAAATAAGAAAAATCTTAAGTAGTTATGAAGATAAATTGTTAAATGTTGAAGCTGAACTTGGTACTTTTGGTAAAGATGAAGAAGATGGTATATTTGAAGTTAACAAAGAAGATATTAAGCATTTAAAGATTGCCGTCGAAACTTTAAAAGCTAGTCACTTAAAATTTAATCATCTTTCTAATTAATCATTTGTAATTGAATTTATCTTTCTTTTTTTTTCTTCTTTTTTGTTTTTTTTTGTTTTTTTTTTTATTTTGGTGAGGGGGATTGGGGAAATATCGAGGATGAGAGGGTTATGTTATATTTCTATAACTGTAAAGTTTTTTTTATTGAATAAATCGTCTTTTTTCATATAACACTTAACGTGTTATATGACACGAATACATTCGATTTGCGCCACAGTGTGAAAATTCATTAATCGTTCTTTTTGGTTAGTACAGATTTACTTATAAATTAACTAAATATGTGTAACACTAAACAGTTATTTATATATAATACAATCACGTAAATGAACTGTAAACATATGTGTATTTTTTTTAAGATGCAGCTAAACGAAATAATTGAAATAATTTGTCAAATTAAAAATAATTTATCTCAAAAATTTCAGAATCGTGGTATTAAATTATGGATCGCAATAACAATATTTATTTTAATTTTCTCGATGATTTTAATGAATTGGACCGTAAGTAAAAAAAAAAATTAGTATGTTTTTAATGACATTAATTAAATAATTATTATAATTCTATTTCTATTTCTTTTTCAAAAAAAAAAAAAAAATAGATTTCTCCTAATAATAATGTAAAATCAAAACCAAAAACTGCACCTATTAAAAAACTCTCGGATACAACAATTGATATGTTTGATGATGTTAAAAAGTTAACAGCAAATACAACAATAGGAGGATCAAATGGATTAGATTGTCGTAAAATAGCAAGTATGATTCAAAGGAGTCCAGCATTTGAATTTCATGGATGTCAAATAGCAACAGGATTACGTAAATTTAAAGAAGAAATATTAGTAGCAAATCTTTTAATACAAAAAATGTATAGTAAAGGATCAAAAGTATATGAAACATTTGATGAAAAAATTGAAGAAATGATAAAACGTTTTAAATATCAAAAAAAGGGTAAAACAGAATATTTTAAAGAAAAAATTAATTTTATAATAATAAAAGTTAAAGAATTTAAACAATCAATAGAAGAAGCTCAAAATTTTATACAAGAAGTAGAAAAAACTAGAGATATTACTGAAGGTTATATTCATGATGGAATGAGAGAAGCAGAAAATTTTATTATTACTGAATTAGATTATTTAGGACATACAATTGATAAAGATTTTGCTATTAAAGAAATTATTATTATTAATAATTTTTTAGATCGTTTAAATAATATTGCGGATAAATTAGATATAATGAGAAAACTTTTAATGGCTTATGAAGATAATTTATCAGATATGTCTCAGGAACTTGATAATAATAATAGAGATGAAGATGAAGAAGATGGTACATTTGAAGTTAAGAATGAAGATCTTGTCCATTTACAAAATGCTATTGTTAGGGTGAAGGACAGTCATCGTAAATTTATCCAAAAATCTCTAATTACTTGTTAATAGCTTGTTAATAGCTTTTAATAGCTTTTAATAGCTTAAATAGTTTAAATAGCTTTGCTGTATAGTGACGTAATTAAACTGCGGTTAAAAAGATATATTTAATCGACTGCAGACTTCTGATTCTTAAATCAATTTTTCTTTTTTTCTTTGTACCTAAAAATTTCTTTTTTTTAAAAAAAATAAAATAAATTTTTTACAATAATATTAAATATGAAAGGGTTAACGTTAACAAGTGCATTTGTTTTATTTTTCTCCATAATAATTTGGTTTGTAAGTAATAGAATATAAAACATTTACAAAAGTTTTTTTTAAGTCCTTAATAATAAAGTCCTTTAAAAAAAAATTAGGTATTTCTACGTGCAAGACCACCAACTTTTTTTTTAATGCAATTTTCTCATGTAACGAACGATATTTTGGAAGAAATTAACAATATTGAACTTCCAAGTAAAAAAAAAAAAATTTCATTCATTCGATTAAATTCATTTTCGTATTATAATATTAATCAAATTATCATTATAGTCAAATATACGGCCATGATAGAACATACAGTAACATGTCGTATAATGGCAAATAAGATTCAGAGAAATCCAATATTTAAATCTCATGGAGCTCAAATGGAAAAAAGATTACGTGAATTTGGAGAACGAATCAGAGAATCAGGTCATTTAATACAAAAAATGTATAGTAAAGGTTCAACAGTATATAAATCATTTGATATAGAAATCAAAGCGATGATTTATCGATTAAATCCAAATAATATAAGAAAAGGAGATGCTAGATATTTTAAAGAAAGATTAAATGTGTTAATAAAAAAAATCAAAGAATTTAGAATATTAGTTCGACAAACTTATAATTCTATACAAAGAGCAGAAAATGATGGAAATGATACAGTAAATTATATTTCTGATGAGTTAAAAAAAGTCATTACTTTTAATATAGATGATGAAGAAGATATTGTAGGAATTAAAAAAGAACTTTGCGGAATTAATAATATTTTAAATCATTTACGTGAAAATTATAGTAATTTAGATAAGATGGAAAAAATTTTAAAGGATTATGAAAATAAATTAACAGATATTTATGATGAACTTGATGATAGATATGATGGTATAGTTGAATTTACTAAAGAAGGTCTTGAATCTTTAAAATTTATTGATAATAATTTAAAGGATAGATTTGTAGACGTTGTACTGTTATAATGTAGTGACGTCATTAAATTACTAATATATGTATATAATAAATCTATAAGTAGTTAAATAAAAAGTTGTACGACAGTTCGTCCTTTTCTCTTTTTGATTTTAAATCGTGGATTTTTTGATTTTTTAATGAAAAATTTTTATGTTGATTTTTTAAAGTTGTGCAACAGTTCACAGTTCCTCTTCTTTTTCTCTTTTTATTTTTAAATCGGACAGATTTTTTGACGAAATTTCTGTTGATTTTTTAAAGTTGTGAAACAGTTCACGGTTCCTCTTCTTTTTCTCTTTAATTTTAAATCAGACATATTTTTTGACGAAATTTTTATGTTGATTTTTTAAAGTTGTACAACAGTTCGTAGTTCCTCTTCTTTCTTCTTTTTCTCTTTTTAGTTATAAATAGAGCAGATTTTTGAGGAAATAATTTTTTAAACTTTTTTCATTTTTACAATCGATATGAAAGGAGTAATAACCAGCATAATAGTTTTGATTGTCTCTGTAATTTTTTATTTTGTAAGTTTATAAAGAATTTATTTTTTTAAAAAAATACATATACATGAATAACATATATATTTTTTCTTTTAGGTATATGTAAAAAATAATGTATCTTTTTTTCAAAAATTTTCTACAACAACAAATGATGCTTTTGAAGAAATTAATAAATTATCACTTCCAGGTAAGCTTTCATGTGAAAATATATATACATATATAAATATATATTGATTTATTATAATTAATTTTACTTTTTGTTTTAGCCGCAAATACAATTATGGAATATTCCATTGCATTTCGTAAAGTAGCGAATATGATTCAAAGAAGTCCAGCATTTGAATTTCATGGATGTCAAATATCAATAGAATTACGTAAAATTGAAAGTAAAATAACCATAGTTGGTAATTCATTCATAGAATTTTATAGCAAAGGATCTAAAATATATGAAACATTTGATGAAGAGATTGGAAATATTATAAATCGGTTAGATTCGAAAATTTTGATTTATTTACAAAATGAGAATTATTCAAAATATTTTAATGAAAGATTAAATATAATGATAAAAAAGATCAATGAATTTAAGAAATTAGTGGATAATGGACGAAATTCTATATTTGATATAGTAGATAATATAAATAATAATGAAAGTAATTTTGAAGATGGAATAAAAGGAGCCGAAGAATTTATTAAAAATGGAGAATGTGATTCAAAATATTTAGTTGATATAATTAAAGCCAAAAGAGAACTTGAGATCGTTAATCACATATTAAATCATTTTAATAATACTAACGGTAATTTAGATAAAATGAGTCAAATTTTAAATAATTATCAAGATGATTTGTTTAATGTTTCTAATGAAACTAAAAAAGTTAGTAAATTTGAAGTCACTAGAGAAGATCTTAAACATTTAAGATTAGCTTTAGATATTTTGAAAGAGAGTCATTACAAATTTATCCGAAAATCACTTAATTGTACTTTGTGAATTGTTACTTTTTATAAATTTGATTAAATGATTTTTTTTGTTTATTTGTTTCTTGTAAAGTAAATATATCACATGACTTATCTCATATTGCCCCATTATTTCTTTTTTTTTACTATAACGGCTTAAAAAGTAAATAAATAAAAATAAAAAAAAATTGTACGAATTATAATTAACTAATTATCAATGTGGCACCTATCTATTGTCAATAAATATATTGTCCTTAGAAAAGAAACAATGATTTTCGTATTAAAAAAATAGATTGTCATAGAATTGTTCGTCATTTGTAATCGGTTCTTCCATTTCTAGTATTGTATTATTTTTATATACACATACATTTCCCCTTTTCCCTTTTTTAATAAAGCAATAATGAATTAACAACGATTTAATGCATTTTTCGATCATTTTGATTGGTTCATCAAACTTTTATAACTTACTCATATAAAAAATCATCAAATTTACAAATTTTTTCTTTATATTTCCTTTAATTCTTTTCCTGATAATTTTATTTTTATTTATTTATTTATTTTTTTTTTTGCCCTGGAGCCATTATATAATCTGCGTAGTTATACTTACATTATTTCGTGGTTATATTCACATTATTTCGCTAATAGTTTTAAAACATCATGCCATCCTCCAACAAATCACCTTCTTTATTATCACTGAATTTCTTTACAATTCCTAACGCTTCTTTACTTACAAATTCTTTCTTATTTTCTTCAACATTATTATTAACAAGTTTTATTTTTTTTACAAAAAATAAAAATAAACAACAAAAAGCTTGGTTTTTAACATTTTTAACATCAATAGTAATGACATTAGGTTCAATACCATTCTTATATCAATTGATTTTTAACGCTAATTGGAATGTTAATAATCTTCCAAGTGAATCAAATTTATCTATAATATTGGTTGGATTTTTTATGACTTATTGTATAATTGATTTATTATTGAGTAAATTCTTTTATGAAAATGAAAATAGTAATATAACCAGTATGAAAGGTTATTTACATTTGGTTTATCTTGTATTATCGAGTTTTGTTATTTATAATCAAAGAACAGAAATATTTTGTTTAATGTCTATTTTTGAGGTAAATTTATGCTGCATCTTTTAGTAATTTTCAATTTTTAGTGATTTTTAATTTTTTATGAAATTAATGAAATTAATTCCCATTTTTTTTTTTAAAAAAAAAAAATAGGCTTCAACACTTGTTCTAGCAACTGAAAAAATCAATAACAAATCTCCTAAACAAGATCTTTTATATGCAATAACATTCGTTTCAACAAGATTATTATTTCATGCTATAATGATATACCTTTATTTTAATTATCATCAATCAAAATCAATTTGGTTGATATTATCCTTTCTTTATCCCTTTCATTGTTATTGGTTTTATGGTTTTATTAGACAAAAAGTCTATGCAAGAAATCGACAAAGAAAATTATCTCAATATAATAAAATGTTTTATAGTAAAAAAGAATTAGAAGAAGCTTTAAACAGTATTCAACCTAAACCTATACATTATTTCTTAGAAAAAGAAGAAAATGATTCGGAAGTAGAAGAAAGAAGATCAAATACATTATTCACTTTAATATATTAAGTGACAAATACTCAATTATTGATTAGTAAATTAACAATGTAGATTTTGGGAATAATGGGGGAAATTTATGTATATATTATTATTATATTATTTATTTATTCAATTTTGTATTCATTAACTTGAACTTTTGTACAGACATTTTTTAAATTAAAATAAATTTATATATTTATTTATTTTATAATATATTCTAATGTGCTAATCACATACAATTTTTATTTGTCATTTAAAACGCGTAAACATTAACAATGATAAAAAATGATAAAAGAATGTATAGGTACGGTAAGTTTTCATATTACAAGATTTAAAACAAGTGACGACAGAATCAAATGCAATCTAATGTAAACTACTGTAAAGACAACAGAAATTGATCGGCAATTCGCGTTACATATATACTGTAATTGAATCAAGTCCTATTATTTATGATTATTGTATGACATTTTCTCCGTCAACTGTTTTTCTTACCGATAGTTAAAAAAAAAAAATGCAAAGCTACTCTTCATTTGATTCTACGGTTTTAGTAACACCGGGAAGTAGTTTTATGTTATCACAATCTCAACCACAAACACCAGTAACAGCAACGGGAAGTTCCTCTGAAATAGATCGTTTTCCAAGAGAAGAATTTTCATTCCTGCCACATATTTTACAAATTCTTGATAAAGTAGAAACAGGTAAAAATGAACAAGAAATAAAAGCAATGGTACAGTAAATTTATGTTATTTACCGAATTATTTTATCAGAAATCAGAATTAACATTTTTCTTTTTTTGTTTTTAGATGAGAAAATTAAAAGATAAAGTTAATCGATGTCAAAAATTATTAGATGATTTACCTGGAGCCGATTTATCAAGAGAACGACAAGAAAGATTAAGAAATGAAGACAAAGAAATATTAGAAAATAAGAAGTTTGTAGTTTTAAAATTAATGGTTTTTAAATGACATGAAAGAAGTTTATTTAATTTTTTTTTTTTTATTAATGTTCAATTTAGGAAAAGGCGTCAAAGATATTTAGGATTACAAATTTTTCAAACTGCAGCTGCAATATGTTATAATAATCAAAATAATCAAAATATTCAAAGTAATCCACCTAATCCAAATAATCCAATTAATCCACTCGATCAATCTAATCCAATTAATCCACTTGACTCACTTAATTCACTTGATTCACTTGGTTCAATTGATCCAATTGACTCACTTAATCCACTTGATTCACTTGATTCAATTTCAATTCTTCCACTTGATTCACTTAATACACTTGATCCATTAAATCTAATTGATCCACCTAATTCATCAAATCAAATTAGTTTACTTGATTCACTTGATACATTTGATGCAATTAATTCACTTGAACTTGAATCAATTAATCAAATTAATCCTGATACTACTACCACCACCACTACTACTACTACTGTAAATACTGTTCCAACAGAAGATAATAATCAGATGGACACTACTGAAGGTTAAAATAAAGGTTGTACTTTTTAAGATGATGTTTTTCTTAATGAAAATTAATAATAGATTTATAATTATTAAATAATTAATTTAATTTAACTAATGCATTAGTTATAGTCTTTTTCTTTATTGAATTAGATATACTAATTTTATAATAAGTGGACCCTTAGCAATGCTATTATTATAAACATTTTATTAATAAATATAAAAAAATAATAATATATTTTTTTACATTTTTTAATTAATATAAAATCAATGAATTATATTTTTTTTTTATTATAGTTAAAATTAAATCCCTTTATAATAAAAATATTTAACAATTAATTAATGGTTTTATCTAATTTATTATAAAGTTTAAAAGTTAAATTTCTAAATTTTTTTTTTAATAATAGAATTTGCATTTTATAAAATTTTGTTTATAAATTTTTTTTAATATATAAGGAACTATTAAAATTGAAATATTATATAAAATTAGAAAATTTTATTAATAATTATTTTGTAAAATTTAATGGATTTTTAAATTATACTTTCTTTTTAAATGTTTTTTTCTTATTAATAGTTAAAAAATATATAAGTTAAAAATATAAGTTATCTTTTATTATAATTTAATAATACTAAAAAATAATTTATATATATATAAATATAAATAATAATAATCAGTAGAAACTAAATAGTACTTTTAAAATAAATTATTCTTTAAAAGAAAAATTTTTATTTCTATTATATATTTTACAAATTTTTAATAAAGTAAAAATAAATAAAAATAAATAAAATAAAAGCAATAATATAATAAAATTTATATTATTAATTTACTTGAAGTTGATTTATTAAAAAAATAATAAAAAAGATTAAAAAAATAAAATAAAATTATATTAAAAAATAAAAAATTTGTAATTTTAAAATTTAAATAATATAAAAAAAAATCTAATTTAAATTTTTTTTATTAATATTTAGTTTAAAAAAAAGTATCAAAAATATTTAAATTATGAATTTTATTGCAATATATATTGTAGTAATAATCAAAATAATTAAAGTAACTTAATCAATTTATAAAAAGTTATTTAAATATTTATTTAAAATTAAATAATCTTAACTAAATGGTATAATATAAAAAATTAGTTGTAATTAATAGGATAAATGATTAGTAAATACTAAATAATATAGATAGACTTTTTTTTATATATTTTATATTATTATAAAAATAGAAAAAATAAAATAATTTAATAATTTATATAGTAATTTATTTGAATAATTTGATTTATTTAATTTAGTTTATTAAATTTATTTAATTTGAGTTAATTAATTTATTTAATTTGAGTTAATTAATTTATTTAATTTATTTAATTAAATTCTTTTAATTCTTTTTTTTTTTTAAAAATATTGAATCATGTACTATTATTTTATTAGAATATATTTGGATTACATAATAATCACAAATATTTTATGAATAATACTTTTAGCTTGACAGCTCCAGGTCAATCTGATCAAATATTAGATATTATATTACTAATAAAAATTAAGAATAAAATTCTTTTAATTAATTTATTTAATTTACTTAATTTTTTATTAAATTTAAATATAAATTTAGTTTAATCAATTAAATTAATTTTATAAAAATTAAAAAAAAGTAAAAATTTTTCATTGTAAATATAATACATTCCATTTTTCCTTTCTTAATAATTTATATATTAATTATAAAATAAATTATATTAAAATTTTTAAAAAAAGTACTGTATATTGATAAATAAATTATTCTTAAAAAAAAATTACTTTTTATTTTATAAATACTATTATAAATTACTTTAATTTTTATATATTAGTTAATAAAGAAATTTTATAAATAATATTAAAATTTGAGATTAGTAATCATTATTTATTTTATATATTTTAAGATAAAATAATAATTCCAAATTTTTAAAAATTCTTAATTCTTTTTTTTTTATTAATATTAATATATAAAATCTTTTCTATAAATTTTTACAAATTAAATTGTCAAATAAATTAATTATATTACTTAAAAATTCATTATAGATGGAAAAAATCTTCAAAAAAAGATTTTAATTACAGAATCTCCAGACATCTCTAAAACAGGTTATAAGTCACACTTTTAGCAAATTGGCCATTTTTAAAAAGCTTAAAAAATTATTTTTGTAAATATTTCAGATTTTTAGTATTCAGTGGTCCAATTTTGATGAATTTTTTTTTAAATTATGAGTTAAATGAGGACTACAAAATAAAAAAAGTTCATCAAAATTGAATCACTGGATGCTGAAATATTTACAAAAAATGATTTTTTGAATTTTAGCAAAAAATGGTATTTTTGGCCAAAAGTTAATTATGATCTTTATATTAGATATCCGAGATCCTTTAATTACTAATAACAATAATACTTCTATTTCTTTCAGTTTTTTGGTAAAAAAGTAATCAATTAAAAGGAAACTAATTATAAATGAGTTTTTTATAATTTATAAACCTATCTTTATTTAATTATAAATTATTACTTTAAATAATTATATGAATTGGTTAAATTATAATTAATTTAAATGATTTTAAAAGTAGGTAAAATATTATTTCATTAGTTACATCTAACTAATCTAACTAGCTGAATGGATTACATTATAATATAATATTATTTTTATTATATAAAAATAAATTGATAATAAATAATTATAATACAACTTCTTAAAAAAAAATTTGTGTCCATGTCATTATCCCTTCATTTATAGGTCTTAAAAGGCATAATTGCCTACTAATTTTCAGTTCTCATCTCTTTTATTATGACTTATTATAATGAATCAACTTTGAATTATTTTATTTTTATTTTTATTAATAAAGTAAAAACAGTATCAGCAATGATTATATAGAAAATTGATACAAGAACCAAAAGTAGTGCAAAAAAAACTGAACAACTGAGTCGCCTGAAGACCATTTCACTTAGATAGATGGAAAAATTACCCCAAAGTTTGAATTTATTTCAAAATACATGATCACACATGATCACATGATGCTATTGTTTATTTAAATGATCGACTTGAAGTACCTACTATGACATAATTTTATCATCGGCAAAGTTGCTCCGCACGGGGCACATACCTCGAACAAAGGATTCGGTATAATTATATAGTATATATTAAGAGAATGACCGACTTTATGACCTCCCTTGGACTTTTATCTAATCATTTTTATTATGCCCGAATTTGGTAATCATATGTTTTACAGTCCGACAATTGCCGAAATGATGTTCATTTAATTTCAATAATTATTTGAAATCAAGTGATATAAATGTTTACATTCATTTATTCATTGGGTATTACTAAATGTTTACCAAATAATTAAAATTTCTATAAATTAATTAACAAGTCCCTCAAGTAATATCTTAGCAAATTGAAAAATTGAAATTTACGTAAATCCAAAATCCTACGAAATTATCCTAAACAATACATCTGTAAAAACTAAAATTAACTAATTAGTCTTAATGTGAACTTAGCATTTATTCATCATATCTTCACCTCCGAATTTGTCAATAATTTTCGAAAGCTTAAATACTAGTCAGCTATTTGTTCGAGATCATATAATCACATAACATTCAATAAGTCCATCAGTAGCTCACCCATTCCTAAAAAATGAGTTACAATACCTCTTCTCGTCCTCCACCATATCATGCTACAATATGTGCCCGGGTTGGATGTCAGAATTCCTGTCTTGTGAATACCAATAACAGAACTTATCTCTTCTGTAGTGTAAACTGTGCTAAACTTTATCAGAGAGACATGACTCTAACAAGGTGCAATACTTGTCAGAATCAATTCTACGGCACGATGTGCCCTTATTGTTCGCATTCTTCTTGCATACGAGGTTCTCGACAGCCACGACGAAATATTAGGCTTGAAAGTGCACATTATTCAATTTCTGTCCAGGAAAATACTGTAAGTATTAATATGTTAGATATATTTTTGATATGTCTTCCATGAAAATAATATTCTAAATAATTTATTATTTGGTGTAAACAGCCATTGTTGCAATCTCAATCGTAAGTATTTTGTATTACTGTAGTTCGTTCTTGTATTTGAAACTAATAGATTTGATTATTTTTTACTCAATAGTTACAATAACAATGATGATGAATGCGGAGAATTTATCGGTGGATGTTGCGGATGTTGTTGCATAATCATTATTTTAATTCTTGTGTTTCTCTCCGGGGTTTGGTCAGCAAATCATATACATATTCATGATTTGTTATTCCCTTAAATAATTTGCCATTTAAAAGTATTCCGATTTCAAACATATATATAATATTATAAACCATATTGTCAATATTTCATAATATTTAAATGTCGAATGAATACGATAGTATATTAAAATTGTATATAATTAGAAAACTACATTTATTCCCGTTAATTATAATGTTCCATATGACCTGAATTAATTTATTACCGAAATTATTAACTTATTTTTTAAAGTCTCTGTTCTTTAAATATTTGTCTAAATAATTGATTCTTCCCTTAAACAGTCAAGTTGTATCATTCATTCACTTTATTAATTATATAAAATAGAAAATTAATAATACAAAACCTCATCTCCATTTAATTTTGTGCCATATGCTCGAGCCGCATTTTAATTCCTGCCTTTATCCCGTCGGTATTATGTATGCCCCGATGTTAATTACTCCACTGCAAATAAAATTCATCAGTGTATACGTCATACACAATGATATCTAGGGAAAACTTCATATACACCTCGTGAATATTTTAGTTATTCACCGATATCCGTATGTATGTTAATAGAGTCATTTTGTAGGTATTTTAGAGCCATTTTGGTTGATTGCTCTTCTTCCAGTATTGTATATTGATTCCAATATCAATTCTGGGCCCAGAAAATTCTGTAAGTAATGTCTTGTTTCGCGATTTGGCTTATCATAATAAATCATTTTTTTTATAGAACAATTGCTATACTGCTATAAATACTCTTCGCAACAGTATATTCATTTCGTTCTTTATTAAAAGACATTTATAATTTCAAGTTTATACCAAGTTTTAAGCTTAAATTTTTGTGACATAATTAAAAATATTTAACTATTGTACATATTATAGCTTCCATTACAGTTGTATTGAAATAACCTCAGAAATATTACTGAGGCTCGCAAATATAATCTTTTGTTATGTACTATCTTGATGATTTATTTCTTATCGCGACAAAGTTTGTATTTTTATAATTTACTAGTAATCCTATAATGTAAATACTAGGTTTCCTTTTAAACCGATTTCAATTTTGGAACTGATATTAACAGTAAATATCTTTATATGGAACAAATATTTATGGTTTCAGTTATTTTTTAATCATTCCTTATCTATATTTATGCCAATTAAAAAACTCTCTAATGGATACCACCTGGGCCATACTTATGATGGCTAATAACGCCTGTATGATGTGTGTAAAGTGGTTGAAAATCTACATTTTTTACTAATTGATAATTATCAACGTCTGCATCATAAACATGAAGTTCATCTTGATCTAATGGACATCCAAGCTGGATCCATCGATATGCAATATCCTTCCAAGACCAAGGCTCACCAATACTTGATAAAATTTCTCCATTTTTCATAGGTCCACGACTAATTGCAATATCAGCAAATGCGGATCCCATTTTATTAGCAGGTGCCATCATTCTAGTAATAAAGGGACTATTTTCAGGTTGATTTGGTATAACCATTCGGTGTTCATTCTTGTCACAAATTAATGCTTTCATTATCCAAATTGGATCACCTTGATCGAACCACCTAAAAATTATTGTTATAAAGTCGGTAAGATACTCCTTTCGCTTCTTAGAATGTATAAGATTAATGTTAATATAAACATACCAATGAATGTCTTTTGTTATAATACTATCAGGATCTTCAGGATTAGGTCCAGTTAAAATGTGGCTGTTTGAAAGAATTATTAGTATTAATTATAAAAATACTGTTTATAATTATTCACATAAATGTTAGTTATTCTACCTATGTCCCAGAGTGGCATATTGATTATTTTTCAATGTTGTGATAAGACGTCTCATTTCGGTAACGATATTAAGAGACAATATTGGATCTGACGGTTTATTATTAGGATCAAGAGAACGGATCCATTCATTCCACAAATTAAGCTCTTCTTCAGTAAATACCTTGTACATGGGCCCATCCCAGGTTGTTAAACGAGACAATATTGGAGAATTTTTTGGATCTCCTTTCACAACATATGAACTCTCGATTAAAGCATCCAAAAAGCCTTCTGGGTTATTGAACAATTCATTTATAAATTTATCTCCAAATTTTCGATCATTATGATTACGACTTGCATAAGGAGCTTTGTGAGCAATCATTTTAATCATTCTTTGACGTAGATCTGGTTTTCCTAATTGTGATTTACCGATGTTAACAATATTATTGAGATAATGCATGGCCATAAATCAATATGTGCGATGGAAATTCATAACTACCGATTCTTTTTTGATAAAGCATTTCTTCGAAATCCCTCGCAAGTGTTCCAGCACTCCATAACTATGTGCAAAATTGTTTAACAAAAAAAAAAGAGATTTCAAGCGTATAAGGCGTATAATGAAGATTAACGCTCACTGAAGCAAATCCAATCCAAATACGTCTCCAATGCTCTTGGACGGCATCATCACCACCATTTTGTCTCACATGATCTAGATAAAGTTCGATGGCACGTTTTGCATTGGCACCTTAAGTAAATAATAAGTACACAATGTTAGTAAAATTTTCGTATTCAAAGTATTTATAACTTTATGACAAACCATACCATGACCTGAAGAAGCATTATCAATTGCAACATGCATTTCGTAAAAATGAGGGTTCAACCCGTAATATTTGAATAATTTGATATTTGGTGCTACTTCTAATACAGTCCATTCGATTAAAAGGGTAAAACCAAGGATTTCAGGAAAGAACAGATCGGAGAATTGAGAGATACATAAAGACAAAGCTGGTACTATCGATTCAAATAAAGCGAAGGATTATTGTATACTCTAAAAGTATATATAACAAAAAAAGTTTGAAATTACTTACTTGAGAAAGCCGAGTCAAGAAATCTTGGATCTTCTGCATAGGCTCTCTGATATACTTCAGGTAGATGTATACCACAACTTGCGAGCAGAGTAGTATATAATGTTGAATGATTATGCTCGACTTTACCATTACCAAGCTCATCTTGCAAGATTTCAGAAAGAAGCGATGTGATCTCATCGGTTGGACCTTACAATAATAGGTTAAATAATTACATGAACAAAATATAGTGAAACTAATGAGCGCAATTTACCTAATTTAGCTGCATAACGTAACCAAGCACCATCTGTCTGATTGAAAGGTGCCCATTGGCGGATACTTTCTATTACATCCTTACGAGAATTATAGATAGGATCGTTTGCTGGTTCATACTTATCCACTTCTCCTTTTACGTAATCGTAAATATGTTGCAAACGTTTGTTAAATGCATCTTGAGTAAATTTAAAGTGTTTAAGCAATTTCCCATAACGTCCTAATTCAGATGGAGGATTCTCGATTAAAGATTTCGCCTGTAAGTAGAGAATAAATTTTTTCATCGTTTCTATGATAAGAAAATTTTTTTACTCTCAAAAATAAAATTTTAGTATCGCATAACTGACTTTGTCAAGATATTCGTATGCCATTTTTTTAGCTGTCGGCAAAAATTCGGGGAATGATTCATTGTTCAACAACTATAATGTAAGAAAATCTCTTGTAAATTTTCTATGCTTTAAAATTCACAGTAATTTAGAAATTACCTTATAGAAAGCTTCTCGTTCAGGTGGAAGTCCTTTTTTCTTGCCGGTTTCCATCCATTTTTTGAATTTGTCGATTTTTTCTTGATTCCATTTACCACCAGCACCTGATGGTGGCATTTGACCTTCATTTTCGGAGGTTAGCCTTTTGTAAAGTTCATCTGCTTTATCATAAACGGCTTCATAGTTATAAAGGTCGAAACTAAAATACATGCAGTTACGATCTTTCTCTCTAAACAAAGGTTTAATATCTTGATAAAAAGTTATTTCTTTATCCATTTTGATTTATTTTACTTAAAAAGCTGGGCTTTTACAGGATATATGCTCTATGGACTTTATATTCATTCCTCCCAACCCCATGAATACCTTTTAACTGAGTATGTGGGTGCGTTTATATTTTCGTTACACGTTTTGATGAAATTCATTCACATGAAGGGCGAAAAAATAGATAATATTAATTGATCATTGGTAGAACTTTGTTCTTCCTAAAGAAGTTAATAAATGGAAATTTCAAGAGATAACGCAATTAATATAAACAAACTTTAATTAGAAAATTCTTTATGATTATTTATTTATGCGCCCTTTCATAAGATTTTAATTTAATAACGAATTAATCGGTTAAATGATATATTTAACCGATTTTATGTAACAACGCTTGCCAATTTATGGTTAAAATATTATTACTTCATTTTAACAATACGAAATTTCAATCTTAGCTCGGCGTTCTACTATATAATCTATTCAGTGATTTATTATTTTCATTGATAAGTGTGTCAAAAAAAAGTCTGGATGTCACTTTATTAGTTGTCATTCACACACAAAGTTATACGGGTAATTTATGAAAAATGTAACAATCAATAAACACGATTTGAGCCTCTAGTACTTTGTTCCACTATATATGGATATGGAACCGAGTTGTTTAAGTAAAAGAATCTTTGTCAGTTAGCAGACATAATAGAAAGAAATTCTATTGTAATCGTATATTCTTTTAATAATTAAGTTGAATGTTGAATTTAGTTTCCACTATCGAATTCCTAATGAATAAAAAAAAAATTTCATTCTTTTTATTAGTAATATTAAATTCTCGTTCAAAAATTCTTTGGTCTAATGTAAACTTTAAATAAATGATAATTTACATACTGTACCGTATATATTTGCTTCCCTAAAAAGAAATATTTCTTAATTCCATTTTGATCTACGCAATAAAGTAGCTATTTAAAATCCTTGATTCTTATATCGATACGAAGAAATAATTTATTATAAACGGAAAAAGCTTTAATGTTTAGTGAAACATGGCATTGCAAATAGATTAATTAATTTATCGTAAATTTCTTTACTACATTTTGATGAAAGTTTTATGGAATATCTTGGTCCGTTCAGATAGATTAAATCTCAGTCTCAGGGTAAATGTTTTTCTGTTTACCTTCATAATTAGTCCTTGCATATACAAATATTCCCATTGTATCATTCATAACAATTCTGATTATATTTTCTTCATGAATATTCCTACTAATAAAAATACTGGTTGTATGATTTTGTATATATAAATATTAGTTATAACATTAGTTTTAAGGAATTTCAATAGTACAATTATAAGCTAAAATCACAAAATAGCCTGTTGGTATTTCAAACTGCCTGCCATATATACAAATAAATTCTCAGGAAAGTTGAAGGAAAAATCGATAAGTAAAGAAAAAAGAACCTTCAAGTTCACTATGATCAAGTAAATAACGAACATTATCATTATAGGACAAACGTGGTTTATCAAAACAGATAGGTCTATTATGTTTACAAGAGGATTTAGCGTAAACTTTCTTTTTAATCGCCTCTGCTTTGGCCATATGTGTGGATAATTTGTCTGTTAAAGCAAGAAAATGAGCTACATCAAGCCGATACTTAATATTCGTCCCATATATTTGAAAGGAGGCATAAGTGTAATGTCAGACATACATTAGGAACAGTGATATTGTTAAGGATGCATATAAAATATACATAGGACGAGGCGCATACAGCCCATTAGATAGATTATAATTATATTCTTGTTTTTTACTGCCTCATGAAATTTCTGTGATCATACCCACTAGGTGTAAAATAAAATTCTCTAAGAATAATATCCTGTTCTATTTTAGGAACATGAGAATTTGAATCCATTTGTTATAATCACAAACTAAAATTTAACCTAGAATAAAATGAGGAATATATTCAATACTTTTCGTAGGTTGGTATAGATAGACTTGCAGAATGAAAATCTCCTGTTTAAAAATAAGAGTCATGGGCGCAGAGTTGAATTATTAGGTAATAAATTGCGGAAAAATAAGTAACAATAAAGAAAAATCTGTAACTTGTAAATGATCTAGAATGCTACGAGCGGTATATCTCATATCTTGAAAAAAATCGTCTCACGTGCAGGATGAGATAGAAAGATTAAAGGCAAAATGCTAGCCAGCCAACCTTGTATGAGTTAGAAAAATGTTGCGACCATTGACCATTTGACCATTTAACATTTGAATCTAAGGGAAGAAGCATTGGTTGTAAGGATAATCGGATCATTCATTTAGAAAACATGGATGTCAAAAATTGCATTCTAGAACGATATGATGGATATAGATGTACCAAATTCTATCAATGAAATTTTATTACACCGCAAACTATAGCTAATAGCTTAACAGAGGATCAGTTCTAGTAGTTGCGCAATTTATATATAATTTATTTAATGCAGCAACCCAAGATTAGATGAAATCATTCGGCATGCCAATATATTGCAAACCATTGGCCAAGATCAAAGATGATGCACATAGACATGAGCAAAACCTTAGGCAAGAGCTAAATACTTCACTTGCGGATGTGCTGAGAGTAAGACGAATGTTAGAAGATGCATTAAATGATGAAAGTGACGAAAGAAATGCTCGCAAATATTGGCATGATATTACTCAACAAAATCAGGGTCGAATTAATGGTTTATTAACACAAAAATTTGCATTTCAATTAATTAATCAATGAAAAAATAATCAAATTAACAGAATATAAAAGAAATAATCGCAGATGGACAGTGAGATATAATAATGATACGGAAAGATGGAGAAGAATGAGTAATAGTTGTATTCGTCAGGCGCAACACTTGAAGGGACAATTCCGAGCTTCAAAATCCAGATTAATAATTTACAACAAATTTTTGTCTTACAAAATAACGCACTACCAAATATGGTTACAATACAAGATAGTCCAAAAACACTAGCCCCACATCTTGCTGCACTTCCAAATTATGTAGGAACAGAATTGCCTGATGAATATTATAACAAGTTTAGAGATATAAATGAATTGGAACGACCATTGGCAGCTGCGGAAATTTCCATCCGGTTCCTGCGAATAGTCCATTTAATGGAAATGCTGCAATTAAGAATCCTGGTTATCCGGATAATAACCCAAGAAAATCAGATTTATTCAAATTTATTGAAACAGAATTTGGAAAATGAGTATCAAAGATATATCGTGTTAGAAAGGGATTTCGCATACAGGTGAGTTATCTCTACCCGAATATTTCTAGAACAATGAATTATCCAAATTTCAGAGTTACCAGGTGTAGTGCTAATTATCTCAGTGCTCCTTCCTGATAGTAGTTTGGATGTCTCATGAGTCTCATCCCATCAATTGTGATAGAGAATATACCAAATTTTCGTGCATTGTATACCAAATTACTAATATTATATTTGCTATACAATAACACGGAAAAAATTACATATATACGACTGAATGAGATGACCCAGTATTCTCTGATTAACTTATTTGATAAAATGGATAAAAGGATAGTCTGATAATTTGAGCAGGACAGAAAACTTGCGTTAGAACTGACGGTTGCCCATTCGAAGAGGACGATGAAGTTTTAGGTAATTATAATCATTTTAGGAAATAAATTCATTATGCTATCCATCCACTCTATTTTTTGTAGTATATGGTATCAATCATCTTCTCATATTCAAATAATCCATAAAGAATTCACCTGACAATTTTAGAACTTGAATATTGATGTTTTATTATAAATTTTATTGTAAAATTTTTTTATGATTATTTTCACCATACTTCTTAACTTTATAATAAGAATGGCATTCCATCTGACCATCTTGGTTTTATCAATTGAGTTTGAAGTATTTAAATTGCATAATTCACGAGAATAATGATTTAATAAAGGGTGGTAATTACTTTGTACGTGTTGCGATTAGAGAATAGTCAGAGAAGAGCAATATTGGTCCTATGCAGGGAAAGGCGTTTCATAATAAATCACAATAGTCACAAAATTTTGTGATAAATACAGAGTTTTACTTTAACCACCACATAATTTCGCAAAATTTGTTTCTTTTATAAAATATGCGCATAATTCCATATAATTCTGCGGCTACTATTTAGTAACGTGAGAAGTTACTGTAAAATTTATAGTTTATTCTGATAAAGTTATATGAAATCATCGCATAATATCACAAAATTTTATGAAAGTGTCACAAAAATCTCAAAATCCACAGAAAATAAGTTCATTTACATTAAAAATCATTCGCCTGATGGCCCCAGTATCGCCAGAAAATTTTTTCACCCCACGTGACTTTGGCCGGCATTATGAGATTTGGCTGGAATTAAGAAATTAATCATGTGACGAATAACGAGTGACATATAGGAATTTAGACAATCTCTGTCCCCAGAATACTTATAAAAAATGAGAAAGTGGAGGGATGTGACATGGGTGACAAATTATTTAGGGTCACGTGGGGGTGAAAAAATTTTCTGGGAAAGTTGGACGATCACGTGATATCATGTACGATAAAAAAATTTAAAAACATTGTGAAAACTTTATTATAAATTGATAAACCTTCAAAATATCAATCATTGGTATCTCTTTTTCTTTTTATCTTCGTATTAGTTTTGACTTCAATTTGGTATGTTGGAGAGTTTACTAACTCTTAATCACACAAGTTATTTTTACATGATGAATAATAGCTCACTCGATAATTCACAAGTATGATATTGTGAATTTGTGATATTGTAGTTCATGAAAAAGGAGATCTGCACGGTGTAAGGTGGTTAATGTCTTGAATATACTGTATTGCGTTTGTAAAAATAGTTGATGGTACATTTACCATAGCTGTCGTTTATGTAGGACGATGTTGTTCTATAGTTTCTATAGCATAATAAAAACAGAGTTTTTGTATAGTAAAAATTAAATATGTAATATATTCTCATGTTATGCAAGTATTGAATCTGGAAGTTAATACTGTTAAAAATATCCCATGGAAGAGAAATTGTATCAAATACAATGCAATTATATTGCAGAAATAAAGTAATATATTATTTTCATTAATGGATTAAAAAAAAATTCTCTGATAGTTTCTACTTCAAAAGGATCTTTGAATCTAAAAGGTTCATCATATAAGACAATTCCTCAGTTCGTGCATCAAACAATCATTGAAGGTTATGCAATTTTTGGTTCAGTTCTAAGATTTTAGTTTTCTGGCAATTCCTTGAATTTGCTCTAGAGTATCAACCTTTCCAAAGAGTCTTTCTAAATATAGGCCTAATTCATCTTATATAATTGTTACTCTCTGAAGACTCAAACTAATTATTGACGTTATTCATTCAGCTGGATTGGCTAATTATGGTGAGAGGCAGTAAGGCAGTACGTAGTGCAATAAGAATATCATAATTGCCACGAAGGAATAGACAAAGAAGATATTTGGATTAAACCAGAAGGTTGTTGAGACTGTTGGGCCACAATACAAATAGAAGGTACATTAGGGTATAATAGGTTTTTGAGTTGCATTATGAAATTCGGTTGAATGTCTAATCATACTGTTTAGGTTGAAAAACAGGAAAGAGTCTCTTTAAATGAAACAAAAACTTATTATAATTAACAATATTCAGAAAGAATGAGACCTATCATCAACTACTGGAGCATACACAATAATCAATTACCCTATTGAAATATGCTTCCATAATTTTCCATAATTCCATTTCAACTCAGAAAATACTTTTGAAGCATTATTAATTCGCAAATTAAAAATTTTAGACCGTAAGCATGATACTTAATCGATCTTCAATTTTTTTGCAAATAACATTTGAGGCATCACCTGTTAAATTATAAGGTGCTGGAGTGACTTTCTTGGCAAGAGAATACTTTTAAAAATGACAGGAATAAACCGTCAAATAAATTTTTTTTAATTATATCTTGTTTAAAACATTTTTTTCGTAAAACATTTTGGTAAATTTTCTTAATTGTTGATTTTACATTGAGCATAATTAATTAAACAATTCATTAGACTCAATAAGGACTTGATGCATATTGATGTTCTTCCCGAGAATATATGCCCTACTAGATATTAAGAAAAATTTTCTAATTAATATTCTGTTATTACCCTTTTCTTAAAATTTCATCATTTTTCACTAACAATTTCGTCTAGTGTATTTCCATTTCACACTCCAATTTAAAAGAATTAATATAGTATACCTTTTAAATGATTATTCATAAACCCACCCAAAAACCAAAGATCATCCAAAGATCTTTTTCATTTATCTTAAATATCAGATATGTCACAATCAATTATTACTGTATATAATTTGAAGAAGCTATACCAAACTTTATATTCATCTCTAAGTCCTTTAAATCTTCCTACTTTTCTAAAACACATCCACGTTAAAGAGAGAAATGGAACAATGTAGAGGTTGTTAAAAAGGGGTTTATGAGTCTACTTAGCCCTAAATCACTAACATGCATTCTTTGACTTTGATTGATGACCTAACAGTACCAAGAAAATTACCCAATAAATTATTACAGGAGGCTTTAAGTAGTATACTTGTAATGTTCCGATATTTCTGCATTGGATCAGATGGAACATGTTCTTCAAGATCAATATCAATTTTGAGTCCCTCAAATAGTGTATACTTGCAAAAGATTCAAATCCCATGCTGCTAGATCATTATTATGATAGATATTTTGCGTATTTATATCAATGATATGTCTATAGGCTCAACTGATTACCAATTACCATATGTCACAATCAATTATTATTGCATATAATTTGAAGAAGCTATACCAAACTTTATATTCATCTCTAAGTCCTTAAATCCTCCTACTTTTCTAAAACACATACACGTTAAAAGGGAGAAATGGACAATGGAGAGGTTGCTAAAAAGGGGTTTATGGGTTTATTTAGCCCCTAAATCACTAACATGCAATCTGACTTTGATCGATGACCTAACAGTACCAAGAAGATTACACAATAAATTATTACAGAGACCTTAAGTTGCAAGCTTGTAATGTTCCGATATTTCTGCATTGGATCAGATGGAACATGTTCATATCAATTTGAGTCCCTCCAAATAGTGTATACTTGCAAATGATCCAAATCCCATATGCTAGATCACTATTATGATAGATATTTTGCGTATTTGTCTATAGGCTCAACTGATTACCGATTACCATATTTGTTAATTTAAATAAAATCTGATTTATGGTTGTCCAATTAGATTTTCTCGTCCAAATGGATTATTTATATGGCCATTATGACAAAAATTGTTATAATACTTTCTGTATCGATATAAAATTAATTCTTTGAAGATATAACGCACGAGCAGCAAGTGTGCTTCGATATACCAAAGGAGAGATAACAAGTCGGTCCACAAATTTTTGATACGAGTTGTTCTCGACTTTCACTTCAACCCTCTTTTTGTTTTGTTTTTCCTTTACTGATGATATATTGTTATCGTAAAAAAATCTTGCTTAATATCTTTTCTTTTTGCTGTTATAAAGTTGTAATTGCTGTCTTGACTACCTATTTCAGTTTCATCATTTTGTACAATGAAATTTTTTAGAAAGAAGAGAAAACTTTCGGGCAGTATGTACTTCAATTCTAGCTCTGTCATAAGATATATATCATTATATAATCTTCTTGATATAATTCCACTCGACATCTTTTCTCAACATAGACTTTAATTTTTAAACGCTGGCAAAACAATGTACCATACTAAAGACTAGGTGATGTATCGAAAAATGAAAGATAATTAAATAAGTCGAAAATTTTATGAAATAACGCGTTTAAGCCACGTATAAAATATTCTTCCAAATTTTCCGCCATATTTAAGGTCATTTATGAAGCTAGCTAACTGAGTTGTGTATCAAACTAAGCATCCCGTCAAGGCCATATAGACCAGGACTTATGAGAGCAACAGGTCCCCCGAGGTATGCTAGTGCCCATAAATGCTCACAAATCCTTTGCAAAGTAGTAGAATACCAAATTATAGAAATTACATGAACATCGTGTTACATCATAACTCCAGTTTAGGAATCCAGTCAGGTGCTTCGCAAAATAGACGTGTCAACTGATGTGTTTAGTCCAGGTAGGTTAAACAAACTTCTTTTGAAATTAGAATATCTTTTTTTTTAAATATATTGCTATCCTATTTGACCTGATCTAATATAATCTATTTCTTTTTAATAATCCTCTAATAAATTGAGACCGATTATAATTATAATTAATAAAAAAAAGTTCATTTGACAACAAAATTAAATCCTTTCAATATTTCATATCATGTCGCGGGATTTGTATAACAAATTAATATTTTCATTTGGCGAAATGGAATTCGGTGAAATGGACGATTCGGTGAAATGGATTCGACAAAATGCACTTTCGGCGAAACGCCCTTTCGGCGAAACGTCCCTTCGGTGAAATATCCACTTCGGTTTCAGCGAAATGTACCGTAACCCATATTTAGAAATAAATGACCAAGACAAAGAAATAGCAGAATTTTTAAACACAAATGAAGTTTTTGGAGGCTTTATTAGAGGAATTATATTGGATTGTTTGGAAATACAAAAAAAAGACCAGATAATCGAAAAAAGGGATAATCGAAGAAAGAAAGCGTTATTTGAATTAAAATACTGTATACAGAACAAGAACAAATAATATGACAAGAAGCTATGAACTTTATCATACAGTAACAAAACGAATTGGTGAGATACAAGACTGAAATGGAGTTTAAAGATAAAGAGTACTATGGCAAAATAAACCCAAAAAAATACTCAGAAAAAAAATAAAGTGAATATATATGCGATTCACATGTCAAACAGCCCATATTTAGGTTTTATTTTAGCACAGATATTTTGTATATTCTGAATCATAGGGTTTGGTCAAAAAAAAGACCCGTTTGAGGTTTAGATAACGCTGATCTAATTTGTCCGAAGCAAAAAGCGTTGTTCCGTAGCAATAAAACTTGTGTAACATCTAAACTGCACCTTGGTTATAGATTGAAACATTTCGCGTCAATAATTCGTCAGGTTTCTTTTAATTTCAAAAAGTTGGTGTTTTTTAAATTAAAATTTTTTTTTTCCTTAAGGCCTAATCTTTCCAAATTGTTAGCCAGTTATAATTTGAGTATAATTAGCAAGATTTAATCCAACCCTACAACACAGTTAAATTTCTACAAAAAAAAAAAATATGTGTTGTAATGACCCGCCACCATATAATGCCGCGACATGTGCACGGACTGGTTGTCAGAATCCCCGTCTTTATGTTAACAGAGCAACTTACCTTTTCTGTAGCGTTTCTTGTGCTACACTTTATCAAAGGGACATGGCGCTAACAAGGTGCAGAAATCCCGCTTGCCTAAGACAATTCTGCAATGACTTGGCTAATACGTGTCCCTATTGCGCTAATTCTGTATCTATTCCGGTACAGGAAGATTCTGTAAGTTAAATGATACATTTACTTATTTCGCAATTTTGGCTTACCTTAACAAATTATTAATACGCTATAAATATTTACCCTGTTTTTAGCCTTTGTTGCCACCTCAATCGTAAGTACTTTTTAAATGAAAAGTATTAAAATCTTTTTATTTGAAATCAGTTTTTTTTTTGATAATTACTTTTCTTTTATTATTATTAGTTATAATGAAAGTAGTCTCTGTAAATGTATTTTAATAGTATTAATTATTTTATTGTTCATATGTTATTCCGTCTATAAATTCTATTTTTAATGACGAAGTTATTTTATTAATCATATTTGAAAAATATAATCACAAGATTGTATTTAGAACTAGATATAATTAATTAATTCATTTAATTCCTTTTGCCAAACTTCTGACTTAATAACTAGATTTGAAAAAAAAGGTCACGTCTATAATAAATTTAATCTTCAATTTCACTAAATGTTGCGGGCTTTTTCTCTGTAAGCAGTGAAAAAAACGCGTTTAAAAATTATATTTGGTAAATTATGTTGTACAGTACAATTTGGTATAATATAATATATTTTATTATATAATAAAAGTTAATGATGATTTGTCAGATAATCATATCCCAAACACATTTATAATATCAGGTATATCAGTTGCATTTTTAAAAGTGCGTCTAGGATAACTCCAATGAAACGGGCCAGAAAAGTCATCATTAATTATCACAAGTTGAGACAAGTAAGTTGACGCGTCAAAATTGTGTGGCCTTTCAGCAAAGCTGCAGAGTCATTGGGCGATTTATAAATGTGCATTGCGAACAAATCCACCGAGAAATGAAGCCAATTCCTTTCCTTTAAAGATAATCCATGTCTTCTCCACTTCTGCTACCCAATCTTTTAAGCTACTTCTAATGTTTTTTGTCCAGCTAAGGCTGGTGAAACATTATGTGTTATTCCGTCACAGACGCGCGTCTTCATTACTAAAGAATTCAACACTAGTATATCCTTTAAATAATAAATTACATATTCATCATTCAATTAATCAGGAAGTTTGTAAAATGATGCATCATGTAGAGCGAATTCAATATGTGTTAATCTAACAAAAAGTGAATTTTTAATAAAATGGGACAATATTTAAAAATATAACATATACTATATATGTAACGTAATCATACCGTGCAACATTGCTTCAATTAAATCAACAAAATCACTTTCATCATAATGCGGACGTAATCTTATGCACCGCGATTTACATTAACACCTAAAGGATGATAAAAAAAAGAAACTGAGTTCAATAAAATATTAAAAAATTTTAAATTTTAAACACACTAACAAAGCAAGCCTCTATTGGTCCTTTTTTGAGATAATTCCACTTATAACCTTTTTCCAACATAAACTTTTACATTTATATTTTTTCGTAAATGTATCATATTAAATAACTAAATACTGTGACAAAAAATGAAGGATACTTAAATAAATCAGAAAAATTGATGAAATAACGCGTTAAAATTTGAATGTACATTAAAAAATTTCAAGTAGCGCATCACCAGGTTTTTTTTGCAAGGAAGTTGAAGTTTGACCGTTTTTATATGTTTTTATATGAATAACAATTGTGTTACAGTACATTGTAACTCCAGTTTAGGAATCCAGTCAGGTGCTTCGCAAAATGGTGTTTAGCCGTGTCAATGTATGATCATCGGATGTACCAAAATAATCAATGAGAGTCAAAAAGGTGGGGGAGGTTAAACAAACTTCTTTTAATGGTTCTAGAATTAGGTAAAATTCAGTAACTTATTTGACCTGATCCCTAATCTAATCTAAATCAAAATATTCGTAATTATATTTACGAATATTTATTACACGTAAAAACAATATTTTATCTTTCATTATTAGTAATTAGCTTTCTTATCAAGTATTACCGGTTACAAAAAAGTTTATTTTAACAAAATTAAATGAAATTACTATCAATATTATGTTGTATAACAAATTACCTAAAATATTTTTTTTTTTATATTTTAGGTTTTATTTATTATATAGTTCGTTTGAAATTGTTCTTTGAAGATGGAGCATAGTTAGTTAAATTTTTTTAGTTATTTTTTCTTTGAAATTCTAAAATTTCATCATTCATGAAATTTTCCCTTTTTTAATCTTATAATATTAAAATTTAATATCATCAAATTAAACAATTTGAAATTTGGAACGTTTAGCCTATTTATTGTGCTAACTACTTTTTGCCTACCACTTGATTTAATCTAATCTAAATCTAAAATGTCGTAATTCTATTTATAAATAGAAGCAGTATGGAAGTATTACACGTCAATAATCCGTCAGGTTTCTTTTAGTTCCAAAAATTCGGTGTTCTTTTATTGATTTTTTTTCTCGTAAGGCTTAGACTACCAAATTGTTAGCCAACTATAAAATTAAAATATAATTATCATTAAATAAAAAGACAAGTTTTAAATAAATAAAAATGAGTTATAATGATGCTTCTATTTACCCACCACCATATAATGCCGCGGCATGTGCACGACCTGGTTGTCAAAATCCCTGTTTTTATGATGACAGAGCAACTTACGTTTTCTGTAGTATTGCTTGTGCTACACTTTACCAAAGGGACATGGCATTAACAAGGTGCAGAAATCCCGCTTGCTTAAGACAATACTGTAATGACTTGGTTAATACGTGTCCTTATTGCACTACAAGTATATCAATTCCTGTATCAATTCCGGTACAGGAAGATTCTGTAAGTTAATTAATGATATAATTTATATTATTTCGCAATTTTAAGGCTTATCATAATAAATTATTAATATGGTACTCTTTTTTTTTTAGCCTTTATTGACACCTCACTCGTAAGTACTTTTTTTAAATGAAAAGTATTAAAATCTTATTTGAAAATTAGTAATCCTTACTTACTTTTCTTTTTCTTTTATTATTATTAGTAACAATGAAGGTGATCCCTGTAAATGTTTTTTAATAATAATTATGTTATTGTTCATATATTTCATCTATAGATTCATTTTAGTTGATGAAGATAGTGACCAGAATATTATCGTTGATACCATTTAATTAAAAATAACAAGAATACAAGATTTTATTTTCACAACTTTTTTTTAAAAAATATATTTACAATATTATAGTTTAGATCTAGATAAAATTAATTCATTTAATTCCTTTTTACTAAATTTCGGACTTAATAATTATTAACCGATATAGATCACAAACAATTCGTGTTATTATTGCTGTTTATTTTATGTGTTTAAATAATAAAAAAAAAAGGTCATGTCTACGACCAGTTCGGGGAAAATTTGCATAGTAATATATTTATATATATATGTAATCTGGAATAATACATTCTTATAATATAAGACTAATAACTTATCATGAAAGTTAATAAAAAAAATGTTAAAAAAATATAAATAAACTAAACCTTCAATTTCAGTACGAATCCAGTTATGGGATACAGACCTATTTTCATTATATGTAACTAGTGACAAAAAACGCGTTTCCTATTATACTATTTATACTATATAGCATATAGTACCCTATAACATAATATACTAATAAAAGTAAGTGATGCATCAATTTTTCAAAAAATCACATCCCAAACACATTATAATATCAGGAGCATTTCTAAAAGTGCATTTAGGACAATCCCAACGAAATGGGTCAGAAAAAAAATCGCCATCATCAATTATCACGGGTTCAGGCGAGTAAGATGACGTGTCATTATCGGATGGTCTTTCAGCAAGACAGGCGTCACATTGCGAAGCCATTGGACGATTTATAAATGTGCATTGTGAACAAGTCCACTGAGAGCCTTTCATACCTGGTAATGTTTCGGTTGGTATTCTAATTGTTGCTTCAACATTTGGTCGCGTGGTTGTTGAACCAACAGTTGATTTCTTTATCCCAGAACGATCGCCATCATCAATTATCACGGGTTCAGGCAAGTAAGATGACGTGTCATTATCGGGTGGTCTTTCAGCAAGACAGACATCACATTGCGAAGCCATTGGACGATTTGTAAATGTGCACTGTGAACAAGTCCACTGAGAACCTTTCATACCTGGTAATTTTTCGGGTGGTATCCCAATTGTTGCTTTACCATTTGGTCGCGTGGTTGTTGAACCAACAGTTGGTTTCTTTGTCCCAGAACGACCGCCAACATCAATTATCACGGGTTCAGGCAAGTAAGATGACGTGCCATTATCGGATGGTCTTTCAGCAAGACAGACATCACATTGCGAAGCCATTGGACGATTTATAAATGTGCATTGTGAACAAGTCCACTGAGAGCCTTTCATACCTGGTAATTTTTCGGGTGGTATTCTGATTGGAGATGATTTTGATGTTGTTGCTTTAACATTTGGTCGCGTGGTTGTTGAACCAACAGTTGGTTTCTTTATCCCAGAACGATTTTGTTCATTTCCACACCAAAAATTATCTCTTATTCTTCTTTCAGCTGCCATAGCAGCTAATTCCCTTGTAGTTAATCCATATCCTCCACTACCACCACCCAATTTTCTTCCACCATTTGTCATTATTCTTTCAGTCTTGCGTCTTTTTTCAGCTGCTTCTAATGCTTTTTGTCTAGCCAAGGCTGGTGAAACATTATGTGATATTCCTTCACCAACACGTTTTCCATCGCTAAAGAATCCATCACCAGTAAATCCTTGAGCTAATAAAATGTCATATTCATCATTTAATTCATCAAGAAGTTTATAAAATGATGAATCATGTGGACCGAATTCAATATGTGTTAACCTAAAAAAAAAAGGTGAATTTTTTTTAATAAAATGGGACAAATTACGTAAACACTATTTGTACTATAAATATGTACTCGTGCAACATTGTTCCGATTAAATGATCAAAATCATAAAATCGACTTTGATGATTATGCGGACGTAATCTTATACGTATTATTTGACCATGATTTACGTTAACACCTAAAGTACGAGTAAAGAAAAGAATTGAGGAAAACGAGTTTTAATGAAAATTATTTTTTAAATAATAATAATAAATTTTCAAAAAAAAAAATACTAACCGAGTAAATTTTCTTGATTGGGTAAAAATTCTTCCAAAGAACCTACGCGCCAATTTCGTTTGTCCATTATAGGTTTTACCTAATAAGGTAAAATAGTAAAAATAAACTCATATTCATAAGTCGAATTAAAAGAAAAAAAAAACGCCAATTAAGAAGAAATCATTGTAGACGTTTTTTTTTTTCTTCTCTTTTTTTTTTAATAAAAACCATTTTTTTTTTAAAAAAAAAATAAATTTTATTGCAAGTTACATGAGAAGCTAGTTTTTTCAATAAATTTAAGGCTTCTTCATGATTTGGAAATTGAGTAAGTGAACGAAAATTTCCAATTCGAACTTCTCCTATACTCATATTTTGAGAGGATTTAAGTATCTCGGAGTGAAAACGAGAAATAAAGTACGATTACATAAACTGAAAACAATGGTTTTTATATGTACCGATCTAACATGTGATCGGTGACTCGAAAATCATAATATAAATATCAGATCATTCCAAACTTTTATTATCATTCTTCTTTTTTTTTTTTCTCCTCTTATCTATTATATTAATGTCTTTTGATATATTTTGGGATAAACTTGATAAACAAGTAGCACAAAAAGTTCAAGATATAATAAACGAACAATTTCGAACTTCAAATAATAAACCTTCTTTTATAGGTGATATAGAAATATCAGAATTTGATTTTGGTACGGTACCGCCGTCAATTGAAATTATTGATGTTACAGATCCTTTTCCAGAATTTTATTTGCCTGATAATACAGTTGTAGATGTTGATGCTAAATCTGACTTATCAGAATCAGGTGGAAATGTGAATGGAGTTGGAAGTGGTGTAAGAAATGGAAATGGTGGTATAGGAGGTGGAATTGGAGTTGAACGAGTAAGAACGAGAGAAAGTGTAGTTAATAGTGAACAACGAACGTTTCACCAAAATAATTCATCGTCATCTTTTACTCGATCAAATCCACTTAACAATAATAATAACAATAATAATAGGTCATCTCCATTTACACCACCCATAACACCTATTAATAGGTCATCATCATTTACAACTACACCCATAACACCTATTAATAGGTCATCACCGTTTACAACTACACCTATAACGCCTATTAATAGGCCATCACTGTTTACAACTACACCTATAACGCCTATTAATAGGTCATCACCGTTTACAACTACACCTATAACGCCTATTAATAGGTCATCATCATTTACAACTACACCTATAACACCTATTACGCCTATCATTACACCATCATCTTCATCATCAATTGTTACAGATTCATCAGTAGATTATTTAAATTATCAAAGGCAACAACAAAGATTACGAGAACAAGCAAGAAATGATGAGATTCCATTACATTTAAGAGAAGATTATAAAGATTATAATATTCAAATAGATGATCAAACACAATATGAACCTTCAAATTCGGAAGGAGAAGAAGTACCATTAAAACAAGATACTGATGCACAAATTCATATAGAATTATCATATAAAGGAAATATGAAAATGGTTATTTGTACAGAATTATATATGAATTATCCTAGTTTAATGTTTATGAGTTTACCCGTTAGGTTGACTATAACTGGATTTGAATTTTCTGGTGATTATTCTTTTTTAAATTGTTTGAATTTATGTAATCTATGTAATTTTTATTAAAAGGATTAAAAGGAAGAATGATAATGAACATTGATTTTTTCATTTTCCTTATGAATTATAATTGGGATCTTTGGAATTATCCATTGAAATTATCTCTGTGAAATTATCCATTGAAATTATCTCTGTGAAATTATCCTTTGAAATTATTTCTGTGAAATTATCCTAATTATTCTTTGAAATCATTGAAATCATTGATAATTATTAGCTACAGCAGTTGTCGCGTATTTACGAAATCGAGTTAATTTTTGTTTTTTGGAACCAAAGAATCCCGAAGAAAGGTATCTATAAAGTGTGTGTATGTGTTTTTAAATTTAAAATGTATTAAAAAAAAAACTTTTTTTAAAAGTCATTTAAAAGAAGTTTATATCGAATCTGAAATAGGTGATAAAGAAAAACAAGGTTTATACAATAATAATAATGATCAATGACTTGTTTTGTTCACATTATTATATATATTATATATTAACTATATTAACTTTTTTTTATTAATATTTTACTTTTAGTTTTGAAGAATGTTGGAAAATTGGAAAAATTTATTATTGATCAATTAAGAAAAATAATTGATGAAGATTTTGTATTTCCATGTTATCATTCCATTGAACTATGATGATGTAATTATGTATTATCAAAAAATTATTAAAGTAAGTTATTGTATTATAATTAAATAATTAATTAAATTAAATTAGATTAAAATAAATTAAATTGATTAATACTAATTACTTATTTTTTTCCGATCTCGTTTTTTTTTTAATTAAGGATTTATCTTGTGCAATACACCTATTTACAAAAAAAAAGAAAAAACAATTAATTAAATATGATATATATTTAAGATGTATTAAAAAATATAAAAGATACGTTACTATCCAATATAAATGCAGTTAATCCCCAAATTTCAAATCCATTTGGTGCTTCAAATATCTAAAAAATAAATAAATATATATATATAAACATTTAGAATATTTTCAAACTTTTTCACTTACCCAACTTTTTAAACAAAATCTCTCTTTCCCTTTTTTAAAAAAATAAAAAAATAAATACATACGGGATATTTAAGTTTTGAATTACTAAACCTTCCCCATTTACTTTTATCATGATTTAATAATTCCTTTAAAGTAACGCTAAATACACCATATACTTCATCATGATTAAAATTAATTTTATTGATATCAATTGGATATTTAATAAATCCAACAAACGGATATATTTTCATTGTTCTGTCTTTATTTGGCATTGTTGAATCTCGTCCCAGTATATCAATTTGAGAAGGTGGGATACCTATCTCTTCATAAGTTTCCCTTAATGCTGTTGATTCCAATGAAGGATCTGTTAAATCTCTTTTTCCTCCGGGAAAACTATATAACAATTAATAATGAATTAGATTGAGAAATTTGAGAATATAAGATTGGGAAACAAGCATTTGAATTTGAATAATGAGATAAAGATTGGGAAACAAGCATTTGATTTTGAATAATGAGATTAAGATGGGGAACAAGCATTTGAATTTGAATAATGAGATTAAGATGGGGAACAAGATTTGAATTTGAATAATGAGATTAAGATTATTGGGAAAAGCATTAATTACGACCATAAGAAGAGATCGGATGAATTAATAGAATGATTTTCGATTTGACTTGATTTTTCGATTTGATTTGATTTTTGATTTGGTTTGATTTTTGATTTGATTTGATTTTTGATTTGATTTGATTTTGATTTGATTTTTAAAGTAATAAAATTTTATACGATACCTTACTTCACCCGTATGAGTTTTTAAATGCATACTTCTTATCGTAAACAATACACTTGGTTTACCATTCACAACGCAAAGAGGCTACATAATTTATTAATAATTCACAAAAGATCAATATATAATTTACGAAAAAGATCAATATGATTTACGAAAAGATCATATATGATTTGCATATATGATTTACGAAAAGATCAATATATGAGATCAATATATGATTTAAGAAAAGATCAATATATGAGATCAATATATGATTTACGAAAAAATCAATATATGAAATCAATATATGATTTACGAAAAAATCAATATATGAAATCAATATATGAAATCAATATATGAAATCAATATATAATTTACGAAAAGGTCAATTAAGAAATCAATTTTATCTTACCATCAAAACGGCAGCTTCTCTAACTTTGTTTGTAGTATCATAATTAAATTTATAATTAAATTTATTACAAGAATTTAATCTATAACGTATAAGTTCAATTGTTTCAGATGAAAAATCCCTTACATCGATCATACTATTATTATTTTTATTATCATTTTTATTATATAAAGTTAAAGTTGTATTACTGGCATAAGAACGACATTGTAAATTTTTTATTAAAGTTGTAGATTTTGTTGAATTGTTTTTCAAGTAAAATGAAATGAACGGTTTAATAATCATTTTTAAATTTTTATATTAAATCAATGAATGTATTGAAATGGGTATTATATAAATGTTGTAGCCCTGATTCTTGATGTATTTCTTTAGTAAGGGTATTATTAGTTTGACTTTATGTAGTCTATAGTAATTGACAAGATTGAAATTTGAAAATTTTGATACAAAAAAAAAAAAAAAAAAAAAAAAAAACCTTTCGACAAAGTATTCTATATATATATAACCAGTAATTTGCCAAGGTTTGCCACGTGGCTTTAATAGGAATAGCACATGCAATGTCAAATTGTTAAATTTTGTTAGATTAATATAATAATACTCTATCGCATCAATTAGAAACGATTTAAGTTAATGATCAACGAGAGAACAAGTTTTTAATTATAATAACGTTTCAAAAAAAAAAAAAAAAAAAATTTTAAAATTTTATAATTTTTTTTTAAAAAAAAAAAGAAAAAAAAATTTTTTTTTTTT
>QZLH01000131.1:0-16629 GCA_003833135.1 Oehlia diaphana | reverse complement strand
TTTTTTTTCCAAATTTTAAAAAAAAAAAAAAAAAGATTTTGGTTTAGTGAAATTTAAATGGGGTTTTTTTTTTTTTTTTTTTTGTTTAGATCGCGGCTTTTTTTGATTTGGTAAAAAAGATAGTAGCAAATCAACTTATTTTTTCTTAAAATTCCCCGATCTAAAAAAAAAATTTTTTTTTTTTTTTTTTGCATGTTATACAGATAAGAAAACGTATTTTCAGTATAAGGAAGGTATTATGGTACTTTTTGATTGACACAATGAAAACCTTATATCGATTTAACATTTTTTTTAAAAAAAAATAAAATTTTTTATTTTTTTCTTCTCTCTTAAAATATAAATTATATTTAATTTATTAATTATCTTTTTTTTTTTTTTTACTTAAAATATAATGAAATTTTCCTTAAAAAATGGCACGAAAGTTGGCGTTAAAAAGATTAAAGATTATTGTACATACAATATAATACCTTTTTAGTTATTATTATCTTTTATACATTTTATACGTGTTTAAAATGACACGACATTATTTATACCTAGTATCCTTAGCATCCTTAGCATCACACTTAGTATACTAAATATACACTTAGGTTGGTATTAAAAATTACATTTAAAAAGTATTAAAAAATTATATATTTATAAAAAATGTAAAATACAACAATTGTTAATTTCTTAAATTTATCAAGAATATTTAGATGATGATATCATACCAAGTACCAACTTTTCAACGTCTTAAACTCTTAATTTTATAATTTTTAATTCCAAATAATGAGTTTACTGCGCCATACTCATTACCTGATGTCAATCGGAGAATCGCCGAATCTATATATTTTATATTACTTGTATTAGAAATTTTTAAATCAATATTCAATACATTCTATTACATATATTTTTATATATTATTGAACTTGATGTTACTTATTTATATTACTTATATTTATATTCGGTCATTTGCCACAAGATGAACTCCGTCAAACACAAAATATAATGGGTTAAAATTAAAGTACGTTATTTTAAAAAGATGATTGTCGGATATTAAAATTATCAATTTTTCCGTTTTTACTTTATATAGTTTCTTTGATTATTTTTTAAAAAAAAAATCTAACATTTTAATTGGTTGATCTAAGAAATCACAGAAATTAGAAAATAATTGAGTGTTGTATTGTAAGTTTTGATATTCTTTAAAATTAGTATGATTCAAATTTATTTCTTTTTTATGTTGACTTTTCGATCAATGAATCAAAGAAAAGTTAATAAATGTTGAATTCAATCTTTATTCACTTATAACACGTTTAATAACAGGATTTACTGTGTTTTATACAGTTTACTTTGAGAACGCGTAGATTCGCAACATTTCATACCTAAGAATCGAAATACTTTGTTTCTTTGAAATTATCATCCAATGCATTATTGTTCAATCGATTAGGACTATGGAGTTTTAATAGACATGAATAATATTGGATCATTATTAGATGCGGTCATTATTCACTATTTAATACTACTTAAACTGGATGATTGGATGAGCAGGTATCCAATATTTTTATACTCTTTCACCCAATATTGTTGAGGCGTAGTTAATTCAACTAGAGTTAGATCAGTTAGATCGAAGGGTTTTTCTTTCATAGAGAGATTTATTATTATTAGTCGATTCAATTTTAGCAATTATTCTATTTAGAAGATAAGCCATTAATTTCATGTATTTCATGTGAAAAAAAAAAAAATAAAAAAACTTGTCACGATTACTAAATCATTATTTTTTTTATAACAAAGAACGAAAAAAAATTTCACATATTGGGAATATTTTCTAAGTTATGTAATGTTTCTTTTACCAATAATGCTTCAATCAATAATCAATAATAATAATAATGTTTCAATCAATAATATTGATATTTTTAATATTAACAAAAACAGTAACAATCTCTCTTTTTGATTATATAAAATATTATCACCACTATACAATAATATGTTTATAAAGATTATTAACGTTTTTTGGGGAGTTTTTTTTTTCAAAAGAATTTTTTTTTTCTCACATCAACTTTTTTGTTCAAAAGTTGCTTTTTTTTTTCTTAAATCTTTTAATAATGATGGCAGGATTTGATGAATTTATGACTAAAAATGTAAATAATTAAAAAAAAATTGCTAAAAAATTTACTTTATTATAATTATTATTAACATCACAATTATTTAAATTTTAATTTTAATAGGTTAATAATACTGAAACTGATTCTAAAGAACGTAAGAGAGTATATCATTATCATTATTCTAAAGAATTTAATGAAGAAGAAACTAAACAAGATAATAATAATTCATCCGATATTGGAATTAAAGCGGATGATGATATTTTCGTTATAATGACTTGTTTGTTAAATTATTTAAAAAAAAATTTTATTCTTTATTGGAATAAATTTTCTCAATATCTTCCTCAAATCAGATTATTATCATTCACTATTATCATAATTTTGTTATCCATTTATTTTGTAAGTTTTTGATATGTTTTCTTTTTTGTGTCAAGATGTTCAAGATGGTTAAAAAAGTATTTAAATTTATTATTATTAATAAATATAACCTCTCAACCATCTTATTTTATAAAAAAATTCGCTGATTCCACAAATGATATCTTTAGTGAAATGAATACAATTGATCTTCCAGGTATGTATATTATAATTATTGTATTGCAAACCATTTTTTTTTTTTCGTTCCCTTTAACACTTTAATCTTTTTAATCCCTTCAATAATCTTTGTCTCTCCAATGTTTAATCTCTATTCTCTTTAATCTCTTAATTTCTTTAATTTTTTTTAAATCTCTTAAATTCCTTTAATCTCTTCTAATCTCTTTAAATCTCTTTAAATCCCTTTAATCTCTATTCTCTTCAATTCTCTTTAATCCCTTAATCTCTTTAATCTCTTTAAATCTCTTAAATTCCTTTAATCTCTTTAAATCTCTTTAAATCCCTTTAATCCCTTTAATCTCTATTCTCTTTAATTCTCTTTAATCCCTTAATCTCTTTAATCTCTTCAAATCCCTCTAATTTCCATTCTCTTTAATCTCTTTAAATCCCTTTAAATCCTCTAATTTCTATTCACTTAGCTTCGGATGCGATTATGGCACATACAGTATCATGCCGACGTGCTGCAAACATGATAGAAAGAAGTCCAGCTTTTAAAAATAATGGAAAAATGATTGCTTCAAATTTAAGATTATTTGGAGAAAAAGTTATGATAGCAGGTCAAGATTTACGTAAAATGTATCGTAAAGGTTCTTTTGTTTTTACAGCTTTTGATATAGAAATTGATGCTATGATGAAAAAATTGGAAAAATTAGAATATGGTGATATAAAATATTTTAGTAATAGATTAAATAAATTAGCTGATATAATTAAAGAATTTCGTATTATGGTAGCAGATACAATTAAAAGTGTAACAGATGCTGAAAATACTAGAGATGGTACTGAAAAATATATTATTGAAGGTATAAGAGAAGCGGAAAATTTTATTGTTGATTTTAAATCAAATTCAGTTGAATTAACTAAATCAAAAGTTGACCTTCAAATTACAAATGATATTATGAAACATTTACATAATGCTGCTTTACATTTAGATAAAGTTAAGATTTTAATAGATTATGAAGATAAATTATATGATTTAAGTACTGAAATGAGTCAAATTACAACAGGAGGTTATGATGATATTCTTAACCTATCTAAAACTGATCTTAAATATTTAAAAAATTCAGTAGATATTTTGAAAAAGACTCATGATAAATTTATTCGAAAAGAGAATTTAATAGAAGGTTGAATGAGGAAGAGATGAGGAGAGTGAGAAGGAAAAGAGCGAGGACTAAGAGGATATTACACAATGAATATTACACGAATATTACATGAATAATTAATAATTACATGAACATTGTCATGAATTGTTTATTATATTACTAGTATGTTAAATATTCAATGCGCGTTTTATATGTTTTTAATGTATACTTTTTAATTTTTTTTTATTAAATGATACTTTTTTTCCTATATGAATCAATCTCTTTCATTTTCGTCATCGCTTTCGCTTTCACTTTCACTCTCGCTTTCACTACCATCACATCTTTTTTTCCAATCCCAAAATTTTTTCAAAATTTCTTGTTCTTTTTTATTCATCTTATATTTTGCAAATTAAAATAAATAAATAAAATAAATAAAAATTTTTTTTTTTATAAAAATTTTTAATTTTTTTTTATAAAATATTTTACATTTTACCATTTCATATCCTTCGTCATCCTCATGATCATATCCAATTAAATGACAAATTCCATGTGTATATAAAACGGGTAATCTTTTTTTAACATTTTCATCATGTTCTTTACACCATTTTATAATATATGGTAAAGATATTATCATATCTCCAAGATTTTTATGTTCAGATGTTAATGGAGTTGGTAATTTACCTGGTTTAATCGCCTATTATTAAAAAAATATATATATTTTTTTAATAATAATAAAAAAAAAAAAAGTATAATTTATTTGTTTTTTTTTTTTTTTTTTACCTGATGAAATGGAAAACTTAATATATCAGTTACTTTATTAATATTTCTATAACGTAAATTTAATTCTTTAATTTCATCTCCTACAAAAAATACTCCTAAATCCCATCTTGAATATTCTGTGTAATTTAATATTTGTTTAATTTCTTTACGAATTATCCTTCTATTGGTTATTTCTTTTAATAATTGTTGTACTGTTGATTTAATTATTATTGTCATTTTTTTTGAAAAATCAGAATCCCTTCCTTTTTTTTACAGAAAATTATCATTTTAAATAATTATAATTTTTCACGTGATATAATTAGAGCTAAAAATTGGAGATTTTAATACATTTTTAATTGTACATATATAATTTCTCTTTACATTTAATATATCAAATAATTATTATAATAAACCAAACGATCCGATTTATACTTCTTATCTTTATTATCTTAAGATTCTTCCCTCCTCCAAAAGAATACCCATTATAATTATTCAATTTTTATTAAATCAATTAAATTTTCCTTTGGTTGTTTCATTTCATCGGGGAAAAATTCTAATAATTTTTCAAATAATTCAGTACGTTCTTGAAAGGTGTCATGAGCTTCATCTAATAAGATATTAATAGGTAAATTAATTACATTTTATTTCTCTTTATCAGTGTGTAATTTAACCTTACCTTTGTTTTTATTGAACAAACTTGTTGATAATCCACGAAACTCTAAACTTTCATCTTTATTTGAATGATCAACCACTTGAGAAAGTTGAATTTGAAGATATTTAAGTGCTTTAATTGAATCACTTTCAAAGCATATTTCTCGAAATCTTAAATAAAAGAACAATTTTTTATGAGAAAAAAAAACTGAATTATTGAATTATTTCAAAATTTGTAAATTGGTTTACTTACTTTTGTTTTCTTATTAGGAATTTAATTCTTCTTAACAAATCCTCAGATTTCGGCCTGTTAAATCCAAATTTAATAAACCATATATATCATAAATATTTATAAAATTTTAACCGAAAAAAAAAAATATTAATTACCTGATTAAATGTAATTTCCAAAAATCATCCAATCTTTGTTGTCTGGAAGTTTCTATTTCAACAGTTCTTCCTCCAAATAAATATTGAACTTTATTTACGTAGTCATAAACCATTTGATGTGCATGTCTTGGACGTGGTTCTGTTGTTTCATTACTTGCCCAATAACATTGATCAAAATTTTCACTTTGATATAATTTTGTCCATTTTCCCATACGTAGATCATAAGCCCAAAATGCATTCTTAACTGATGATGCCTTTTTCTCTTTTTTATCTTTAAGACCAGCAAGAATGAAAAATTCTTTTGTATCGATATCAAAAGTTGTTCTTTGAGTAAAAACTACTAGATCCTGATCATCTTGGGCTGCGTAATCAGCAGGTAATTCATATATCGAATCCGCGTTAATATCGTAAATATAAAAGTCACTATTGTGTATACATGTGTACAAAAAAAAAAAAAATTAATAGGATAAAATATCAAAAACAAATTCGATAAATCCTAGTTATTGCCTACCCTAAAGTCAATCATGAGGCAAACCTTAAAAATTTATTATCTCTATCTCCTCCTATTATATATAATAATCTTTCAGTTTGATCCAATAACATCGAATGGCCAATACGTGATTTGAAATAAATCGGATCTTTTTCGTCAGACCTATTATTAAAAAAAAAAAAAAAAATATTATTATTATTGTTCTTATAATTGTTAAGTTATTAAATTAAATATTATATTTTACCTGATTAATTTCCATTTCTTTGACATAATATCATAACTATATAATCCGCTGTAATAAAACTGGTCTACATCTGGATGAACTGTTCTACCACCAAAAACATACATAATTTGTTTTTCAGAATCTATACACATTTGATGGTCATATATCAACCCAGGTCCACCTTCCAACTAAAATAATTAAACCAAATTAATCTAAATTATCATTAAAAAAAATCCCAAGCGTTAATTCTTACCAATGTATTCTCTGAAAGTTGTTCCCACTCGTTATGTATTATATCGTACTGATAAAAATCGGAATTATAATTCGCATTTGCACGCATATCACGCCCAATGAATCGTCCCAAAACATAAATTCGCTTTGCACTAGGATCTAAACAAATTCTATGGTTTGACCTTGGATTTGGACCACCTTGCCTAAACATAATTCCCTCATTTAGAATTATTTTCAATCATGTAATGATATGCTATCTCTTAACTTACTCTCTGGTATCACAGCTAATTAGGTTCCAGATTCTTGCATTCACATCATAAACCCAAAAATCGGATAAATTTTTCGTCCCATTCCATCCTCCAAGTAAATATATATGTCCCGCCTATTTAAAGCATCATAAGTTATTTAAATTATTCGATGCTCAAAGATTATATTAAACAGTACACATACCTCAACATCAATACACATTTGATGCCCTCCTCTTATACAAGGTGAATCGCCGTCTTTTATTCCACAATAAATAATCAACATGATAAACAAAAGTTATCGATATGTTGCGCTATGAAATAAAAAAAATGAAACGTACCTGCATTTGTCGCTTCAATTTTTGTCCACTGAAGTTTATATTCAAAACTCCGAATGTATTCCTCAAATAACCCTTTTTCCGCAGCATCAGTCATACTATCTTCAGCCATCTGAAAGTCACCATTCACAACAAGCTGTGTATATAGCTCCGTTAAAAAAGGATCTTCAATGAGTAAATTGGTTTTTGATTGAAGCAAATTAAAAACATCCAAATAATTTCGCTGACGAAAATGCTTTAGACAAAGACGTATTGCCTCATTTTCTCGATACTAAAATTCAAGTTTCGTGAATAAGTTACTTATACAAAATTTACGTGATAAGTAAATGTGACAACTTACAGTGATATGATCATAGTAAGCTTTTTGAACAATTTCTTGATCTCGTATTCCCTTCAATTCAACGTACCATATGCTAAAATTGAAATTTGGTCCGTATGCAACAAGTGGAACAATCTTGATATATTGACATGGTAATAGCTATATGTAATAAATGAGATAAATCAGTTGCCAAATAATTTAATTGGAAGATAAAAATAGTTTAAGGTCATACAAACCACATTATTTGCTCGGTATTTGAGTCGAAAGGTTTCAGGAAACTCATCATTCCGTAATCCTATAAACAAAAAAAAAATATATATATACATTTCAAACTATTTTGTTTTTTTCTAGAGTTTTAATATGACAAGTTACAATTTGTTTTTAAGAATTGAAAAAATATGAAAATTCTTCAACTACCGCTATTAAGTAATTCATCCATTTTGTTCGGTGTTAACCCTCCGTAAACCTTGAACTTTTTGAGGTTACATATGTGTTCTGTGTAACAAATAACACGCAAAAAGATAGTAAGCTTTTTAAATGAATATATGCGATTGAATCAAGTATGAACGCACCTTTATAAAATTTTCCAAACGTTATACTATCTGACATTTACATAATTGGGTGAATTTTGGTTATGGGTAAATAATTGAATTTATAATCTTATTAATTCCTGACGAACAAAAAAAAGGATACGAACAATGCTCATTGTTTCGAGTTTAATTATAATATATTGCATCTCATTATTGCAATTACTTGACCACCTGGAAGACTGTTCCAAAGGTTTGTCTTCCATAATATTGCGAGGATAATATGCAGAAGTATACGAAGAATAAGAATGAATCTCATATGACAATTTTTCTAAAGAAAGATCAAGCTCTAATAATTGATTTCGTTTCTTTGCGGAAAGCATATTTTTTATTCAATAAATTGGGTTTTCAAAAATCGTGTCAAAAAAAAATAGAATACGATACGAAGGATCGTCAGATAGCAACCTATTTATATGTCTATCACATTTTCCGAATTATTCCGTCTATTTCTATCATTTGATGATGATACCTTGCATGTTAGTTTAAACACAATACGTAAAAACCACAATCAAAAACTTCATATTTATTTATTAAGTACTTTAGCACTCTAAACGCGTCCACATTGGGATAATGATCGACTGACATTCTGACAATTTTTATTAATTAACGAATATTTGTAATACAGGTTCTAGTAAATAGAAAGATGGGACCCCGTTTATATCCCTTCAAACAACTTGCAAGTGATTTTATGTTCTAATGGTTATTAAATTATATAATGTCCAACGATCATCATTAATATTAAATCAACATTTTGTTTGACAACACTCGAGTAAGTACTGGAGGTTGACATAGTCATAGACATATAATTAAGACCTCGACATAATGTTAATTTCTCTATCATGCATTCATGCTCTCATACACCATCAACTATTTATATCTTATTTTATTTCCAAAGATCAGGAAATTTATTTAATATCATGTTCCTTCATACCGTGTTAATAATATTATTCTTAACGAACCAATCTAATCATTATTCAACAGAAAAAACAATTCTGTAACATTTTATAAAGGTATAATTGGTCGACTAATATCATAAACGAGTAAGGGCTTTGAGAATTCAAAAATGCCTACATGATGCAAATATAACATTGCACTTCTGTTAAATACTCAATAAATAATATACTCAATAAATAATATTCTAAAGGATTTGCAATGGATACCTTTTGATCAATATAATTTATACTGCAAAGTAAAATTTCTTTTGAACATAATACTTTTGATTTGAGCATATAACTTTTGATTGCAATCATTTTAATCCCACTGTGCAGCATGGGAAAAATCGTAGCCGGTTGGCGGAGGTGGCCTTAAGGAAGGTGGTAAATTTTTAGGCAATCCCGGTGGTAATTTATATTTGACATTTTGAACAGAAGGTTGACTCGGTCGATTCCAGTCTTGTTGTATATTAAATCTATTAGTTTGTCGTTGAAGGAGATGCGGGTTATGCGCCAAGTAATCTATAACGAAAAAAATTATCAGAACAAAATTTCAAAATTTCAAAAAGTATTAAATGAATCTATTTATTTACAGTGTGGATCAACGAATGTAAAATCGATTCCTTTTGGAACATGGGAGTATTTACAACTTAATCCGTATGGGCAATATCCATCATCTTTAAATTTTCTACAAGTAGGATTCTTACTATTTTCAATTAATAATTCAACAGGATCTATGAAAAAATGTTTAGCTTTTTTTAATTCACAAAAAAAAGCATGATAAACTACTAATGAATTAATGAATCAAAAATATATTTACCTTTATATGAATCATAGTGAAGTTTTACATTATTTTGGTGTTGAACACCTTCGAGATGTTTTCTTCTGTTTTCAGCATTGTCAGTCAAGGAACGATCGCAATAATCGCAATAATCTTTATAAAGATAATTAATTAGAAACTTCAAAATTACAAAAAAAAAAAAATTCTTTACAACTTACACTTCTTCACCATTAATAATTATTAAATGGTTTTAAGAAATTTCGCGCACCCACTATACAAAATTTATAATTGACATAGCAGTAGGTGACGTTTTATGTGAAGTCACGTGCGTTGAAAGATTAACTAAAAAGTTTCGAGTAAACAGGATCCATCATTTATTACAAATACAAAAAAAAAAAAAAAAAATATTTTATCATCAAGCCATCCAGAATAAAGAGCGTATTCTTTCCGTCTTATTCTAAAATTTCATAAATTTTATAAACAACAGGCCGTTTTTTCTTTTATTTAACAGCATTGTTGTTAACCAACCGCTTCATGTTTTGTTCATCAATTGAAAACAGACATCAAAAGCAGCGTCAACACATTTTTAGAAAGCGTTTACAGAAAAATAAACGTAAGAAATTAATAATCCAAAACAAAGATTTTGTCAAAATTACATAGGGTAGCATAACAATTAAATCGCTATTTTTTTTGTACTCTCAACTAGCGTTATAAAATTAAAGTTTGCAATCATGGATACCCTTAATATCGGAGGAAATGAGAGGGATCGATTTTATCGATATAAAATGCCCAAACTTATTTCAAAGGTAAAGTAATTGGGTCTATTGCTTTATATTAAGTTTCTATTAAATAATTTACTGGTTATATTTTTATACGAGACTGATAAATCGATCCTAATTTCTAATAATTTGTAGTAATTACAATTATTATTAATCAAATATATATATATATTTTTTTTTTTTTGATCTATAGATTGAAGGCAAAGGTAATGGAATCAAAACTGTTGTCCCTAATATGTCTGATATCGCTCGTTCCTTGAGTCGCCCTCCGACCTGTAAGTATTTATTAGTAACTAATTAATATTATTTTAATATTAACCTTGAATGTTTATTGTTTATATAGATCCAACTAAATTTTTTGGGTGTGAACTTGGGGCTCAGGTTAAAACTGATGAAAAAACTGATCGTTACATCGTAAATGGTGCACACGATGCACCCAAACTCCAAGAATTGCTTGATGTCTTTATAAAAAAGTTTGTTCTTTGCGGTGGTTGTAGTAATCCCGAGACTGATTTGGTATGTTGATAATACCTTATTGTAATGTTTAATATAACTATTTGACCTATTTGACTTAATATTTAATGTTAATAGATCATTACCGGTAAAAATGCACATCAGAAAATCATCCTTGATTGCAAAGCTTGCGGTCAAAGAACCGAAGTTGATATGCGTCACAAACTTGTTACCTATATTTTGAAACATCCACCCACCCCAATCAAAGGTAAAGGTAAGAAGGAAAAGAAAAGTAAAAAAAATGGAGATGAAGATGCGGAATCTCCCACATCCCCAACTAGAGGTGATTCAGCAGAAGGATCTGAAGACGAGTTTACCAAACATATTGTTGCTGAAGCTTCCAAACTTCCTACTGCGGATCAAGTTGCAGACGACGATAATTGGGCCGTTGACACTTCTGAAGAAGCTGTCGCTGAACGCTTGAAAGACTTGTCTATCGAAATGGAAGATGATCTTGAACCTCACGAATCACTTGACGCATGGATAAAAGAAAACCCAGGGGCTAAAAACAACGATGTTTACAAGAAAATTAAAGAACTTGGTATTTCGAAAGAAACTTATCTAGTTCTGAAATATCTTATTCTTAACCTCTTCCCTGAGGATGTTCAAAAAGTTGATATTGAAAAGCAAATTGCCAAGAGAGTAAAGTTATTCCAAAAGGTAAATGTAATTTGATTTTATGAATAAAATTTTGTATTTATAACTATGTATAACTCACTTTATATTCATGATTTAGTTTGTTACAAATGCGGATGACCAACTTGCTTTATTAGGAGCTACCGAAGAACTTCTTGCTCAACGTAAAGAGTTATTGGAAAGCAAGATTCTTGGTGTTATTTTAATGAATTACTATCAGAATGATTTACTTGAAGAGGAAGTCTTTCAAGCTTGGATTGAAGGCGGCGCCAATTCCTCCAAATATAAAGGTCTCTTTAAAAGAAATGTCTCTATAGCTAACGTCGATAAAGTAATTAATCAAGAAATTCGTGAAAAGGCTAAACCTTTCGCGAAATGGCTAGAAGAGGCAGAAGAAGATGACGAATGAAGGTCTCTTCAGTAGACAACTAAACAAAAATTCCCATTTTCATATTTTTTTTTTTTGAATTTCTCGTGATTTATTATTTACTTTGTTATTTTTTATTAAATATATTATTATTATCTATTTTGTTACTCATTTATTATATAAGTGTCATGTGATAGACAAATTGTTTACGGTAGTATGTAAATGTATTGTGGCGTATTGTGGCGATTAAAAATTGGCTGTGAATTATACAAAACTAAATTCGGTAAATAAGTAAGTGCACACATATGAAGATTTGTTTGTTAAAAAGGGGGTGTGAAGAAATATTTAACTGTTAAGGTTTACGGTCAGATGAAGTAGTAACTAAATATAATAATGCATAAACATTTCATATATGCAATAAATTAATTTATCTTACTTGAGAGTTTGAAAGCTTCAAGCTACGCGCCCAGATAATTCAATAATCACGCGAAAAAATAAGTTGATATGTAATATGTAATTGTACAGGTTAAATCACCTGAAATACGTTTGATTCAAAAAAAGAAAATTTATTTAATTATGATATATTGAAAATCATGTGTCTTTCACAAGGAGATCAACTCGGTATTCAAATGACGGCATATGTGTAAACTCTCAACTCTCTCTCAAAAATTATTATAAATAATTCCAATTTTTTCATCTCTTTTTTTTTCTTTTTTTTTAAAAAAAAAACCTATTGATTTAATTAGTTTCCGGTTCGAATTACTTCACAAATACTAGCTCACCCCTTTTTTTTTAAAAAAAATAATGTCTACAACAACTAAACCGACTAAAGCTAATGAAGATATGGGTATGTTAGGTGATAATGTTAAATGGATGGATTTAATTTTATGACCAACTAATTTATCTTTCTTTCAGAAACAATTAAATCTATCGGGAACCCATTATTTGAACATCGAAAGAAAATGGAAGACAAAATGGTTGGCATGTCAATAGTTTCAAATAGGTCTTCAGAAGATCAATATAAGAATTCAGGACCTGGCAAAGGTTTAATACATTATTTGACGCATCCAAAAGAATTACGAGATGAACACCCTGTATGGCATTATTTCTACTTATGTGCCTTGATATTTGCAGCATTCGTTTCATTATTTATTGGACCTGTTATTTTTGGAATGTTGGCAGCAATTGGAGGTTTTGGAACTCCGTTTATTTTATCAATGATGGGAAGCGGAATTGGTTTATTATTGGGATTGGTATTTGGCGTTATTTTCGCCGTAGTCTGTATTGTTGCTTTGGTTAGAGCTGTTGGTTTAGCTGCAGAGTGGGTTTTAGACACTCTTTGGTATGGTGGAAATGATTTATTGGAATTGACGAAAGAAAGAGTCTTGGCATTGATTAATGATTCAAATTGAAATTCTAAACAATATAAATATATATAGTCGTTATTTAAAAAAAGTATTTATTTCATATGTATCTTTTATATTTTTTTACCACATTTGTGGCTGGATGAATTTTTTTATTGATATTTGTTAAAACACATATGATTTATAATTTCTTTTTCTACATAAATAAAAAAAAGGGTTTATCAATTGGAAATATTCTAAATATTCTGAGCTAAAGGTATATTATTATCATGTGGTTTGTTCTATAAATGTTCAAATTAAAGAAATATATTGTAGATTTTAAGTTCTTACTAAAATCTATATTAATTACAATCTTATTGGTAAAATATATACACTCAGACCTCGATACTGATCTGATATATATTAAAAACTCAAAATAACGGTAAAATCAACATATCAGAGTTTGACTTTTACTAATAGGAATTTTCAATAAGATTAATACACGAAATTAAATCTTTACTACTTACGCAACGTATTTTATTTAGTGGTTAATAAGTCATATGTATATTAAATTTCTTCGTCCATAATCACCTCTGCACAAAATTAAATATGGTAATGTTGCCAAAAATTGATATATATGTCATTTAAAGAGGGTGAAAAATAAGATTTTTTACAAAAATGAAAAAGGAAAGGATGTGACATGTAATATCTTGTGTGATAAATAATTAAAATATGCAATTAACAATATGAAAAACTATTTAACTATAATTAAATTCTTAAATTATAAATAAATTAAATTTAAATTGCAATCCAGTTATATTAGATTGTAATTTATTGAATCACAATATTTGAATAGAACTTCAGATATCTAATATTATGGAGCTGTATTAAAATTAATACTTTTTGCTTTTTAGTTTTTCAAATATTTATATATAAGTATATTACAAATTTTAAAACATTTTATTTATAATAAAAAAAATAATAAAATCAAATTAATATATATGGGCGCTTTGCAGTAGAAAGGGACAAAACTACTAAAAAAAATAAAAAATGAGTTAATATAAAATCTGAACAAATTATAGCATTTAGAATATTTTTGGCATATAAAAGAAAATTTGAATTTTTTTAGTAGTTTCATCCCTTTCTACTGCAAAGTGCCCATATTATAAATTTTAAAGATTATACAATAAATTAAGATTTTAAATAATATTAAAAAACTTGATTTAATTTTATATAAATCTTTAATTAATTTTGATTTCAAATATATAGAATTATTAAATGTTTGGCTTTATTAATTTAAGAATTAATAATTTAATTTATAATTTAAACATCATGTTAGATTTATTAAAAACTAAATATTGCAAAATAAGTCAGATATTTTAAATAAAAAAAAGTAAAAAAATACCTTTTTTACAATATTTTAATCAATATCAATATTAAAAACACAATTTTACTATTATTAGATTTCTTTATTAAAAGAATTCAATAATATATATTTTATTTTAAAATTTTATTATATACTTTACTAAAAGTGGTCAATTTTTTGAAATGATTTTGTAATAATTTTAACATACTACAAAAATACATTTAATACATCAAAATGTTTTTATTGTACTTTTGTTATTATTTTGTAATTATATTGTATCTAGGTCTATAAAAATAACTCAAAATAATATCACAATAATTTTTTAATGTTTTTGCTATCATTTTATTATTATAATATAATTAATTTTGATATTATTTTAATATGTTAATCTCAAAAATACCTCAAAAATATATTGATATATTTTAAAAATTTTACAAAATAATTGCACAATTGTTTTGAAAGCCATTGTATCTAGGTCTATAAAAATATTTCAAAAAATTGGCTATTTTTAGTAAAGTATAGCGAAGTTGAAATCTGAACCCTAGGGTTCATTATAATAAGGGTTGATTGTACAAAAAAAAATGTTTTTAGCATTTTTTTAATATTATTATATGGAAAAATGCTGAAACATTTTTCTTAATAATTAATACAAAAAAAATGTTTTTAGCATTTTTTTTAATATTATTATATGAAAAAATGCTGAAACATTTTTCTTAATAATTAGTACAAAAAATAAATGTTTTGACATTTTTTTTAATAATTTTATATGAAAAAATGCTGAAATGTTTTTTCTTAATAATTAACAAAAAAAATTTTTTTAGCATTTTTTTTTAATATTATTATATGAAAAAATGCTGAAATGTTTTTTTTAATAATTAATACAAAATAAATGTTTTAACTTTTTTTTTTAATAACTTTATATGAAAAAATGGTTTTTCTTAATAATTAATACAAAAAAATGGTTTGACATTTTTTTTTTAATAATTTTATATGAAAAAATGCTGAAACATTTTTTTTTACATATTTAACCCATCTGACTAGAAATATTATATCAGGTTAAATGGGATAAATGGGTTAGATCAAACTGTGAATTAATCTGAGGTTAGGTCATGAATTTGATGATCATATCCAAAATTTTTAGGTTTTAGAGCTCCAAATCTAACCCAATAGGTCAGATAACCTATTGGGTTGACCCATAATTTTTAGGTCAGGTTAGTATATTAGTAAGTTATCATCAGATCAGATTAATAATTTGAATGACCTGGATCAAATTCAGGTTATTATATAAAATTTGTTATGGAAACTAAAATATTTGATATATCATTTGGCCAACTAAAAAGTTTTCTTAAAAATAATATAAAAAAAAAGATTGTCTTTACACTATCTTTCTGCTTTACATATTTTGATAATTTGTATTAAAATTAAAAATTGTTTTTCATTATTTAATTATTATTTAAATTATAAAAAAAGGAGTTTTTTACCATGATTTGCTATATTTTATTAAATATATATAATAAGATGGATTATCAGATTATCAAAAATTCAAAATCTTTTTTTTATTTTAATACAAAAATAAAATGCCTCAAAAAAATAATAAAGAAGAATTTGAATTTAATTATTGTTCAAAATGAACTTGTTATATTAATATTACAGATGAAGAGAAAAAGCCTGAAGAAATACTTAATAATGAGGAAATCAGATTAGAAAACTAAAAAGAAGGTCTCAGCTTGAAAAAAGATGATATTTCTACAGGTCGAAAAGTGAAAAATCAGGCATCAATCAGTCACCAATTGGGCACCAATTAGGTAGCTGATTGGTGACCGATTGGTGACTGATTGGCATTTTCGCCAAATACTGTCACCAATCAGGCAGTTTGCTAACTTTTGATCCGGTGATCAGAAAAAGATGAAATATAGTTCATTGGAATCGTCTCAACA
>QZLH01000130.1:148826-162256 GCA_003833135.1 Oehlia diaphana | reverse complement strand
AAAATTTTTTTTTTTTTTAAAAAAAAAAAAAAAAAAAAAGATCAGCTGACGAATTTATTTTCATATTTGTATAAGTTGTATCACCACTGTTCCACCATTATTTTGGGATCGACAATGTAGAAGCTATAAAATCTTAGGGAAAACTTATCGGTTTGCAAATGTAAAATATAATAACTAGGAAACGGAAACCGTTGTAAGTCCGGAGCGAAAATAAACCTTTATCTTGTTTATATGATGTATCACAAATTTATTTTCACGAAATTTCAATGACGTGACGCGTGCGGACAACCGGATATCGTCACGTGACACTATTTGACATAGCCCTTCGAAAACATATATAGTCCTTCGCTTCGCGCTCCGGATAATAATTTATGCTAAAAAATTCATGTTTACAAATTTAGAGGTGTTTGCTTCCCTTCATTTTGGAGCTTAAAAGGAACTTTTCAATTTAGATCACTAAAGCTATGCTTTGCGCTGGGTAGTGTTTTTTTTTTTTTTTGCTTTATGATACATCGATTTTCGGTTTCAAAGTGAATATAATAGTCTATTATAGAATCAACAATTTCTTTAACAAATTAATTATAAAATATTATAAAAATATCAATTTTTTTTTTTTATTATTATGAATTTGAAAAACAATCCAGCGTTCAATTTAATTAATTTAATTAAAAACCTTAATCACGATCAAAACTATATCAGGTAGCTTAATTAAACTATTAATCAAAGATATTTTTAAATCATAACAGATACTTAATAGAGAGTTTCTTTTACATAGACCACAATAATAAAAGAATAGTTTGCGAATTTTTAGATGTCTAGAATGAACTTTCTTATTATTTATTACTTTTTTTGATAAATATCCATTCCCATACATATCTCTGATAAAGTTACGTTGGTTATTTTGTATTATTATTCAACTTACAAACAATGCCCTGTAAAACCTCTCTCTATAATAATATTGAGTAAAAAGAAGGTTATTTTTTCATTAATTGTTATTCTGGAATTAAAATTAACTTTAAAATGTTTTTGGTCGCAAAACGAGTTAGAATTAAGTCTAGACATTTAAATTTAGCATGGGTATTTACATATAATATAAACGAAAGTATCAAGCTCGGCAAAAGAGTCTAAAAAAATGACCATAATAAATTAATAATACTATCAAGAAAATAACAAGTCAATTTAATTACCCACAGTATTATTGTATTTATAACATTGTATTAAAAAAATATAATGGAATTAACACGTGAAAAAACTTAGATAGTAAATTTTTATATGACAGATATATATAGTTTTGATTTACTGTACATCTCACCCCAGTCGTACATGTTATATAAAAAAACAATCATTTTATAAATATATTTAATATATAAAAATTTTTATTTTTTCACTTAATAATAATAAAATAATTGAAAAGAAAAAATAAAAAAAAAATTTGGAGGATTAAGAAAGAAATCGGTTCAAAAAAAGGGAAATTTCCAAAAAAAAGGAATCTGAAAAAAATTAAGTACCGAAAAAAATTCTGAAAAAAAAAGGACAATAATTCGGTGAAAAAAATATATAAATAACAATACAGTCTAAAAAAAAGATCGAAAAAAATCAATATAAAAAAAAAAAATCGGTCTTAAAAGACCGAACAATAAGATTATTTAAAAATTTTTTAGTTTGGGAAAAAAATTAAACTTAAACGGGAAAAGAATGGGAAAAAACAGTCTCAATAAACAAAAAAAGTTCTCACTTAAATCAAAAAATTCTCACCAAAAAAAATTTTCACGCGAATTTATTAGTCAGAAACAATATCATTGAATAAAAAAAATCTCACTAAACATCGAAAAAGCCGTAAGACATAGTCCTAATCTGATTATAGTCTTGACCTAAGCCAAAAAATGAATAAACTATATTTTTTGGGTTAAAAGAAAATTCCAAAAATGATAAATTCTTTATTAAAAAATAATAAGAAAAAAAGATAGTTTCTGATTTTTACTGTAAAATCAAAAATAAAAAAATAAAATTATTATTATAGAAATGGTTAGTCATGGTAACCAAAATGACCGCAATTAATAATACTTTTTTTGTTAATAGTAACAAAAAAATCCAGTTAAAATTTTAATTAACCGGAAATGTATTAGTTTAAAGATTGGTTTCGTCATAAATACGAAATAGATTGAACGCAAGAATATCACACTTTTCATTGTTACACAATTTAGTAAAATATTTAGCACGATACAGGAATATATTAAATTCTCCAATTTATTGAATTTTAATTTGCAACTAAATAACTCGAAAATTTCATATATTCTGTAAATTTACAGTAAAATTATGTGTCAAAATATTTAAATATTTATATTATATATTGAATAACTTTATTATATATTGTGTTAGTTATTTATAGTTTATAAACAGTATAAAATAAAAATAAGTAAACTGGTATGAAATACAAAAATATCCAATATAGTATTGTAAATAAAAATATTTCTTAATAAGCAAATAAAATTAAATTTCAAGTAACTGAAATTATTTGGGTATTATTCATCTCTTCTTTTAATTTGAAATACTTCATAATCTTCTATTAAAAAAAAACCTCCTTTAGCTCTTATCCCTCTTTCGTAGCTTTTTTGTTCACATTGACAATAATTATAATCTTTAGATCTAGCGTCCCATTTCACATAAATATCAATATCACGACTAAATGCAGGTCCGACATGTTCACCATAATAAATTGCATTATTCACATCTATTACATTACTTAAAACGTAATCTTTAAAATTATTCTTACTTTTAAAAGAAAATATAAAACTATCTTTGGTTATAGCATGTTCACCACCTGATTTCCATTCTAAAGGATTATATCCTCCAATAATTTCTTCCGTTCCTTTTACTTTAATAAATGTTACAGTACAAAATTTATTATCACATAATTCATGAAATTTTTTAGGAGTGAATCCATCTCTTTTTCCTCTTAAGAGTAAATTGAATTTATATGGAAAATATAATTCTCTTAAATGAGCATATTTGCTTTTAATATCAATTTTATCAATCCATCTAGAAATTAAAGATACAATATTTACATTAACAATTTTCGAATCAATAATTCCATCAATATATAGAGATCGAGGAAGTAAAATATCATCAGTTGGTTCACTATTATTAGGATTTAAATATGACTCTAATAACTTTTCATAAAGTTGATGTTGATGATTTAAAAGTTTTTTATAAGGCCTAACTTTTTGAAAGAAATCTTCAGAAGATAAACTATAAAATCTAATAAAAGGTAATATACCTCTTAAAGTATTTTTCATCATTTTGAAATCATCATCTGACCAAGCAGTAGGATCTGAAAAAAGTGTAGTATTTTTTTTAAGTCCCCATTTTAATATACATTCCCAAATTTCAATTTCTCTCATTTGTAAATCATCTCTTTTAACGAGTGAAATCAGAGATTTTTCAGAAAGGGAGTCAAAATCAAGTGATTTAAATATTTTTTCAGGAAATTTAGCCATAAGATTTGTACAGAATTGTTGAAGTATTAATAAAGAATTAGATTGAAAACCTGTTTGATAAATTAATTCAAAATGTTGTTCCATCCATTCAGATTCATTTTCAATTAAATATTTTTGTAAATAATCAATTAATTCTTGAAGAAGTAGTTGATCAGTGGCAACTAAAACCTTTAAAATTTCAGAAGGTCCTTGCTCATTTAAAGAAATGAAACCACCATAAATGTATCTAAATAATAAAAAAAAAAATATAATAAATATAAAATATTTAAAATACTAATAAGAATTATTAATTTAACTAACTTACTTTAAAATAATTTGAAAAATGTCTGGTGAAATATTCGATAACTTAATATGAGCCAAGGTACCATTATCATTTTTTTTGTTGGAGGATAATGTCCGTCGTAAAAATGGAGAACGGTAACACAGAATAACCTTATGTGCACGAAATATTTTTACATTTGATCCGTTACCAACTTCAATAGTAATATCATAATAATTATCATCTTTCAAAATCTCAACAAAGTTCTGACTTAAATTTGTAAAAAATTGCTTGAACATATTTTTCAATTAGATTTGTAATGTTGAAAGAAAAAGTAATAGAGTAAATAAATAAAAATGAATCCATTAAAATGTCGGATGTCGATCAGTTTACAAATTCCGTGCAACTTACCATTTTAAATATCATTTTGTTTTAGTAATGCTCGGTATCGGTAAATACCTAATCGTTTTTGGTATCTGCTTTACAATTTACCGAAACCGAATCATTAAATTGGTCTAAAAAAAGCAAAAATGAGCTAAAAATATTTTGAATTAATAATCAAAAAAAAAAAAATTCCGGTTAAGATAAAATTTCATTAACTGAAATTGGATTAGTTGATTAGAATGCACACGGATCGATTAGGTTTTGACCATAAATGGATCAGGCGGAGGCATGTCATGGGTTTTAATTATATTTCAAGTTACATAATTCAAATTATTTATGCGGAGACTAATCCAAACATTCAGACATTTTAGTATAGATTTTTTAGTTATTATTCAAAATTATTAATATTGTTATGCATCTATATAATTAAAAACAATCTCACTAAAAAAAAAACTTCGTTAATATCAAAAAAATATTTCATGCGAATTTATGTCAGAAACGACTAAAAAATATCTCAACCTCGAAAATTGCAGTAGGACATAGTTCTAATCTGATTATAGTCTTGACCCAAATCAAAAAAGATTAAACAATATTTTTGGGTTAATAAAAAAAAAAAGACTAAAAAGGTAGTTTTGATCTTTACGGTAAAAACTGAACAATAAAAAAAAAAAAATTATTATTATAGAAATGGTTAGTCGTGGTAACTAAGAGAGCGGAAATGATCGCAAATAAAGTGCAATTAATAATCCTTTTTTTTTGTTAGTACAATTAAGATTTTAATTAACCGTATTAGTTTAAAGATTGGTTATCGTAATAAATACGAAATATATCGAACGCAAGAATATCACACTTTTCATTGGTACACAATTTAAATCATTTATACAGGTTAATCTAAATATGACAAAAATTTTTTAATTATATTAAAAAGTCAATTCTATGATTATGATTTGTTAATTGGTTCATAATATTTATCTATTAATTTATTTGTATATATTTAAAAGAAAACAGCTTCTATATATATACGTTTTTAAAATAAAAAATAGTACAATGAATTCTTTTAAAAATTAAAAAAAATCTGCGTATAATACCCGATAGAAGTTTCTAATGTAATGGATCCTATATTGTTTATAAAATTGATTTTTTTAATGCCTAATATGGTTAAAGTATGTTTCCAAATGATATTTCGATTTTTATTGTACATTCCGTACAGAATTCTTAGAACTTATCAAAAATGGGACTTGCATTGTGTAACGTTGAAGTTCCATAAACCTACAATATTAACCGATCTTAAAATAATGATAATAATTAAACAATAAAATATTAATTCTTTCATACTTAATTTTTAGAGGTATATTTTATATTTTAAGAAAAATCTCTATTAAAAGAATATATACATTAAAATTCTGGAAGAAAAATTTAATGAATTTATAAATACGTGATATATAACGTAATTTTTAATTGTCAATTACGCCAAACGTATTTTATACAAACAGTCAGTCAAAAAGTACAAAGAGCTTCTTATAACCTTAAATTATTAAATTATTTCAAGTAAAGAATAATTATTATAAATTTATTATTAATGGGTTTATGCTATAAAAATATTACGTATACTTTATGTATGGTGAACAAATATATTTTTAATTATGGTATACTTTCATATACTATTTTTAAACTATCAACATGGTTCTCAATTACATTGCAGATTCCTATTTATTACCACTAATGATATCGAATTTTCATACTTTTTTTTAAGCGCCGACTCAACTCTAAGACCATTTGACTGAGAACGCTCCCACTTGAATGTACTGTAGAAATAAATTGTACAGTATATTAATGCGATCGATACTATGTATTTGAAATTAACGAGAACACTTAGTTTGAGTAAAATAGTTGTTGACAGCAAATATAAAATTCTTAAAATTTTTAGGAACAAACGAAAAAAGTTATTAAATTGTTAAATTGATTAACTATATCATGATTTACCGCGCAGCTCGTGCAGCTATTAAAACCACTTATTCTAAAAAAGTAATACAAGAAATTGCGAATTAACGAAACAAACATTATCGAAAAATTATTAGTAAAAACCAAGGAGCGCAGCAAAAGAATAGAAAAATAAAGTTTTGACAAAATAGTAATGAATTTTATTTGATCATAGACAATTTGTTGAGATTTTTGTTTGACTACAGCACAATATTTGAGGCTCATAATTAGAATAATACTTTACCAATTTCGCGATGACCCGTAATCAAAAAGAAGTTCTTCTATATTCCAATTATATTCATTATATTCCTTTTATTTTTCTATTGCGTTTGCAGTTCTTGCCAGTTCTCATAAAAGTATGTTATCTTACATTAAAAGTCATTGATTTATTCCATATGAAGACATGCTGAGCTTTTTGTTTATTAGCAAAATTTGCGATACTCTTCGAATTATTCAGCTGTTGAATTGAAATATTAGTGGAACGCCTATCTCGGTATCCTTTTTTATTTTGAACCAGAGGAATTGAAGATTTGAGACGTCAGATTTCGAAGTATGTATTATATATTCATACTGTAGTAAACCTAAGGATAATCTAAGCAAGATAAAAAAAACGTTAGTATGATTTGCACCATACTCCATAAAAAAAAGCTTCCAGAAAAGTGTTAATAACATGATACCAAGTGGTTCACCCTAGAACTAGTACAATAAGGATAATCTTTTTTTTTTTGCTTTTTTTTTTGTTTTTATTTTTTTAATTTTTTTTGTTATCATTTTTGATTTTTTTTTCATTTTTTTTTCTATTTTTTTTTATTATTATTATTTTTTTTTATTCATTTTTTATTTTCTTTTTCATTATTTCTTCTTTATTTTTATTTAATTTTTTTTATCATTTTTTTTTTATTTTTTATTTTATTTTTTTTTTAAATCCCCACTGTATAATCCTATGGCAAACCACTGATAATTCATGTCACCAACCATAAGAGCCAGGTACATAGGCTAACCCTCTTCAGGGAAAGCCAGTTTCTCTTATATCTTACTCCTCAGCTTTTTTTATCCGTAAACCAGTATCATTAAAACTATGCAAGCAGGGAGCGCAAGCTTACCTTAATAAATAAAAGATTATTTTATTTATTTTCAACTTTGGTAACGCCAAACTTTCAAAGTTTCAGACTGTACTATCAGGAAGTTTCGCTTAAAAATAAGTTTTTAAGAGTAAAATAATAAAATGCGTAATATAATATGTATTTTTAAAGAAGGAAAGAAGTGTGTAATTTTAAAGAAAGAGAAGTGTGTATTTTTTAAAAAAAGAAAGAGAAGGGTGTACTTTATAAAAAAGAAAGAAGGGTGTATTTTTTAAAGAAAGAAAGTTTAATGATTTTTTTTTTTAAAAAAAAAGAAGTTTGAAGTTGAAAAGTTGAAAGAGATTTTGAGGGTATATATATACTTTTAAAAAACCCTTTCGGATACATAGTGACTAATAATTAGTTAGACTCTTGTTATATCATTTTTTCCCATAAACATTTGTTTAACTGATTTTTGACTATTACCGTAAAATCATTTTGTTGTCGGAGCTTATAAGTTTATACTTGCATGATGATCAAAAATAAACTTCAAAATTGTATTATCTGTCATTACATTATTACGCAAGATACTATCGGCTGGCCTCTTTTTTTTTATATATATATTAATAAAGATACTTAAACTTGTATATGTCAGCGTGTTTTTTGCTGGAAAACGAAATAATATTCTCTTGTATTTTGAACTTATTTCATTATTTCAACACTTTAATAAGCAAAGTTCTGATTATCTGATAGCTTAATATCAACCGGCATCAGTAGCATCAGTAAGATTTATTACAATAATATCTTGCAAAATACAATTGTTTGGCAATATTAGTAATTTTTTTTTATGGAAAGATAACGTCATTTTGACAATCATAATATTTTATAAAATAACAATATACGTATGTTTAATAATGAGTCATATTTATATAATAAACAAGTGCTGCGGATTGAGATCAAAAGAAATACTTTTTACCATATATTATTAAAAAGTGCAGTTTATAATACGTTTCTCACATAATTTTATTAATTCTTTCCATAATATAAAATTTTTTTGTATGTTACAGTATATGAATAAAACTATAAATTAACGAAGATAAAGATGTACATTATATTAATACTTACTCCTAAATTAAAAAAAGTTACCGGTTTATGAGATTTTAATTTTATATTAAATTTACATGTATGACTACCTAAAATGACCTCACTGCATAATTCATTTATTGATGTGACGCCGGATATTTTCTTTGGAATTCATGTTTAAAGAATTCATTCCGATGAATATGTTTCTAAATGACGATTTTTAATTTCTTGTAGATTAGTAATTATCGCTTTAAGACAAGGTGGACGAAAGTTGACAAGAAATTTGGTAGCATCATTTCATCATCTTGAGAACTCATTTGATAATCTATACTTGCAATATTTCAAAAGCGGAATGAGTTTTAAGAGCTTTTGCAAGTTCTTTAAATGTATTTGTTTTTATTGGAGGATAGATATCGGAAGGTCAATAGTATTTAATTTACATAATTTCAAAATATCACTTTTTTGATATTTATAATTAAACATATTGACTCATTCTTCAGGTCCCATTATATCTTGAAATTGACTCGACGTTGTACAACTAAATTAATTGGTCATGGCCAGTCGCCGAGGTGCGGTAATATATCAAACCTATATATATACATTTTAACGAAGCAAACCGAATACATATAAACACTATCATGTGCATACAGAAAAATCATATTATAATGCAGAATTCACAAGTAAGAATCATGTTCTCATTATATGCTTTTTTAGTAAGCATATTATTTGATTTTAAATAACATACTTTTATAAACAGTCTTATATACAGTTATATACAGTATATCTATATATAACAGTTATTAGGTAGGGGGTTGAAATATCAATGAACTGCGAAGCAGTTCGGATGATATTTTAACCTCTCTACCTAATAACTGTGTTATTATACAGACGTCCAAGATCATGTTCCATATGAAAAGCATAGTAACTGTGTGATAATAATCTATATGACGTAATGCGTCAAACATATCAAAGATATTTACGCAATAATAATTTATCTAAAAAATATCAGTATGTTAAAAACAACATGATCCTATTTGGCTGCATAATAACAACACAATATCATTACTAATATTGGTATTAATAAAAATTACTACTTGAAAGTCAAAGTTGGATATACTATCATTTAAAAGAAAAATAATTCATGTGAATTTTCTTTATTTTCTCAATTTCATATAAGTATAAAGAATTGAGACTAAGAGACACAAAATTTTCATTTTTTTAAATGGTAATGATAATATTTTTCAATATATTAGGGACCATGTATTTAGTATAAATAATAGCACCAATATAAATTACTACACATGAAAATCTAATGACAGCTAATCTCAAAAATAAATGTAAAATAACGATCACGATACATGAATATGTTAAATTCTCCAATTTATTGAATTTTTATGAATATTTAATTTACGCCTTATTGTTAGTTATTTGTAGTTTATAAACAGTATAAAATAAAATAAACAAACTGGTATGAAATACAATAATATGGTTTTGTAAATAAAATGATATAAAGTAAATCCATAATTACACTGATTCGTCAATTTAAATATTTTCTTTAAAATATAGTAAGCAAATAAAATTAAACTTCAAGAAACTGAAATTATTTGAGTATTAATCATTTTTCTTTATAATTTGAAATACTTCATAATCTTCTATTAAAAACAAATCATCTTTATCTCTTATCCCTCTTTCATAGTATTTTTGTTTACACTGACAATAATTATATTCTTTTGAACCATTCCCCAATTCCACATGAATATCAATATCACGACCAAATGTAGGCCCAACATTATCACCATAATACATTGCATAATTCACATCTATTACATTACTTAAAATTGAATCTCGAAAAATATTCTTACTTTTAAAAGAAAATATAAAACTATCTTTGGTTTTAGCATAGTCACCATTCGAGCTTCATTCTAAAGGATTATATCCTCCAATAATTTCTTTAGTTCCTTTTATTTTAATAAATGTTATAATACAAAGTTTATTATCACATAATTCATGAAATTTTTTAGGAGTGAATCCATCTCTTTTTCCTCTTAAGAGTAAATTGAATTTATATGGCAAATATAATTCTCTTGCATAAGCATATTTGCTTTTAATATCAATTTTATTAATCCATCTAGAAATTAAAGATGCAATATTTAAATTAACAATTTTCGAATCAATAATTCCATCAATATTTCTAGATCGAGGAAGTAGAATATTATCATTTGGTACACCATTAGGATTTAAATATGACTCCAATAACTCTTCATAAAGTTGACGATTTAAAAGCTTTTTACAAGGCCTAACTTTTTGAGAGAGATCTTCAGAAGATAAACTATAAAATCTAATAAAAAGCAAACAACCACGTAAAGTATTTTTCATCATTTTAAAATCATCATCTGACCAAGTGGTAGGATCTGGAAGAAGTGTAGGATTTTTTTCAAGTCCCCATTTTAATACATGATCCCAAATTTCAATTTCTTTCATTTGTAAATCATCTCTTTTAATAAGCGAAATCAATGATTTCTCAGAGAGTGAGATAAAATCAAGTGATTTAAATATTTTCTCAGGAAATTTAGCCATGAAATTTGTACAATATTGTTGTAGTTCTAATAAAGAATTAGATTCAAAACATGTTTGGTAAATAAGTTCAAAATATTGTTCCATCTACTCAGATTTATTTTCAATTAAATATGTTTGCAAATAATCAATTAGATCTTGAAGTAGTAGTTGATCAGCGGCGGCCAGAACTTTTAAGATTTCTGAAGGTTCTTGATCATTTAACGAAATGAAACCACCATAAATGTGTCTAAATAATAAAATATATAATAAATATAAAATATTTAAAACACTAATATGAATTAGTAAAAAATTTACTTTAAAATAAATTGAAAGATGTCTGGTGAGATATTAGATAACTTAATATGAGTCAAGGCACCATTATCAATTTTTTTGTTGGAGGACAATGTTCGTCGTAAAAATGGAGAACGGTAACACAAAATAATCATATGTGCACGAAATATTTTTACATTTGGATCGTTACCAACTTCAATAGTAATAACATAATAATTATCATCTTTCAAAATCTCGATATAGTTTTGACTTAAATTTGAAAAAAATTGACATATTTTTATTAGATCTGCAATGTGAAAAAGAGTAAGAGTAAATAAAATTTTTTTTAAAAATAAAGTTTGCGAATCCATTAAATATTGGATGTCGATCAGTTTACAAATTCCGTGTAACTTACCATTTTAAATATCTTGTCCTATCGTTACTGTTAAGACAGTATATTTAATTGAAAATATTTAACTCAAATTCCGAATCTAAAAATTAAAAGAACTTGTTTTTATTTTACTTTTTTATAAAACAGATTTGCGATGTTCCACTAAAATCGATTATGATATGTCAAAATATCCTATGAAAATCCATAATCTATCCATAATCATTTGATTAGAACATTGCAAAACTTGCAATATCATGGTTTTTAAATTAATAAAATACTTTGCAACATTGTAAAAGCAAGTTTGCTTCTGATATGTAAATTTCATTATTAATAATCATTTCAAGTACGCCAAATATTTGACACATTTTTAGAGAATTTCGAGGACTACATAAGAAACTATAAAAAAGTGAACTTAGTATTGTTCAAAAATAAAAAAAAATTACTAACTTATTATCCATACATGAATTATGCTATAATAACTTTATAATTTATACATTTATATTATTTTAATTTTTTTAATCAGCCGTAACTTGTTGCGTTGCAACAGGATTAATGAGTTTTAATCAACATAAGTATCATTTCTTTATTTTGTAGGATTAACTCTTGGATGTTGAAATCGGCTTAAAGGTATATTGAATAAGGTAATGAGTGATGAAGTGAGTGATTTTATTTATTTATTAAAAATGTATCATTGACATTTTTCTTTTTCATTTTTTGCAGATGGAAAAGTAGACATATTTTTTCAACTTAAATTTCAAATCTTTTACTAGTATTTTTAAAGTAGTTTAGTATTTTAGAATAGTTTAACATTTTTAAATAAATTTTATAATAAATTATTAATATTACTATTAATGCCTTACAAGACCAATAACGAGTATCTTAACATGGTTTGTATATAATGACATTTTAAAAATTTTAAGTTGTTAGTGTTACGAATTTTTTTTAGTATTTTTATTAGGTTATTTTATTGTATAATTTAGATATTATTTATTTTTTTTATATTATTATTATTTTTAGTTTATTTATATATATATTTATTAGTCTAAGTAATGGAATCGGAAGATTGGATAATCAGTGGTTGATCATCGGAGGCTTAGTGGTACAATTTGTACTTTGGACAAGATGTTGTACTGCGGACTAATTAACCAAAGGACCATTGGAACGATGGACAAAAATGTACCGAAATTTGGGAAATATTTAAAGGATGGAAGTCCCGGAGCGTTGTTGGAGGATAGTTAACGATAGTTTAGTAATAATTCACCCTTGTAAAGGAATAACGAATATTACAGAGTGCCGAGTGAGGCAGTAATATGGTCGATTCCTTACTGATTTTTGCCGATTGTTAATAAAGATACACTGTTTCTTACCGATTCCTAATTATATATTTTATTATTTATCGTTTACTATTGTATACAGTTTATTAATTCCCGATTAATTAATAAAACACAAATATTTTCTTTATTGATTTTCTATTGATTTATTGTTATACGATAATTACCGATATTATATTTCTGTTACTGTCTGACGAATTGTATAAATTCGACAGTGACATTAGCAAAATAGTCTTAAACAGTCTGGCGGCGACGAAATCGCTACATATAAACCTAATTTAGTTTATTTTATAAAATTGTTATAATGAATTAGATTTGTCTCATTTTGATGATTCAAACAATGCGATAAATAAGTTGCTATTTTCACATTTGAAGAGAGAAACCTGGTGATACTGTATATCAACGTCGGATCTTACCGTCATTGATGAATCAAATATCGAATGATAAAAAAAAAAATTGTACGTAGGAATTGTTGATGTGCCAACTCAAATAATTCCTTAATTGGCTAATTGTATGTTATTGTACGGGCGTGCTTGATAATGGTATGATGTGGCACGGAGTGCCACATCAGATCATTATTAAGCACGCCCGTACAATAACAATATTAATATACAGATC
>QZLH01000130.1:98644-135417 GCA_003833135.1 Oehlia diaphana | reverse complement strand
AATAAAGTATAAAAAAAGTTTAATGATGGTCATTCTGATCTGTATATTAATATTGTTATTGTACGGGCGTGCTTAATAATGATCTGATGTGGCACTCCGTGCCACATCATACCATTATCAAGCACGCCCGTACAATAACATACAATTATTTTACTATTAAAGTAAATATTATCGTAATTAGGTATACCTGATTCAAAATATCTAATATTTTTACAATATTTCATAATAAATTCAAATAATTGTTGTTTTGATTCATTATATTCTTCATTCATAGGCCCAAATCCAAAATTTTCTAAACAATCACTATATTTCTGTAATAGTAATAATAATGATTCAATATGTAATATTTCTTTAATAAACAAAGATCTCAACTTAACAGGTTTAATAACCTTAATAATTTGTTGAATAAAATCAAAATTTAAAGAATGACAATAAATAATATGAATAGATTCTAAAACATTCAATTGATTAAAAATTTCTTGAAAAATATTAACTATACTCTTAAAATCAATGGAAAAAAATATAATTGTATTTAATGATAAAAATGGGTTGGTATTATATTTAAATGAAATTTTTTGAAGATAATAATTATTTGTGGTAAATATTTTTCAATTAATGAATAATTATCAATTCTATATTTAGAAAATTTAAAAACAATAGATGAGATTGATTTGCAATTAGAGCATAAAAATGTCAAAAATGGAATATAATTTTGAAAAAAAGTAGGATTATAATTTAATTTTAAATTTCTGATATTGTATGTAAAATTTGGATTTTGTAAAATCAAATCCATATTATCCTCAAAATAATAATAATCATCACTCGTATTCAGTATAACTTCAAAAGAATGTAAATTTCCTTCATTTTCAATAAACACTTCAAATAATGACCTGTAAATTAACTTTCCTAACTCATTATTATACCCATCAGCTAAAGTACTACTCCAATATTTAATAGAACAACAAATCTTAATTATATTCAAGTATTTAATAAAACTAGGATAATTGAATAATGTATTTGAAAGTAATAAATTATCATTAATTTCATATTCATTAAGTTTTGCTTTGTTACCTTCACTAAAAAAGAAAAATAAGTTTTAATACAATGATAATTTTGAGTAGGAGCTGAAAATGGATCTTCCCACAATAATGGAATTGCTAGACGACACCATAATCTATTAACTAAAATACATGAATATAATGTTGAAAAATCTTTTTAAAATACTGTATAATTTCTTCTGTTAATTCAGGTAAATCTCCTGAAAATATTTTTGAACATGCCATGTTTGGATTGTTTGGTAAAGGAAAAGGGGAAAAGAAGTTTGCTTTCATTTTTTTGGAGTTGTACAATTTTTATCTAGTATTCCATAAAAAGACAACAAATAACATGCATTTCACTAATTAATTTCACGTGATATAATTGAGGGTATATTTGATGATCTGCAAATCGAAGCGGAGATACATACTTTCTATTATATTTTTCTCTACAAACAATATAGTGGGGAATCATGAGGAACGTTGTCTTATTGGTCAGTCCTGTTTATACTATTCATTTGATTTTTTTAAAATATATTAGTAATACCTTCATTTTTAGGTAATTTTTTAGATCATGGTGCTTGTAAAATTTTTTTTTTATAATTTTTTTAATTTTCTTACATTTGGCGACATACAACTGATAATTTTAAGGTGTTCAGCTGGTTACAATGGATAGTTCAGATCAAGTAAGTGAATAAATTATTATTTTTGCCATGTATATATATTTTTTGTTACATTAGATATGTTTTACTTATTTCATTTTTTATTAGAATTCAAATTGTACTTTCGCTCATGATTACCCAAATAGCAATATAATTAATTACTACTACTTATCATGAAAATAACATTCAAGAAAGCATATTATTCATTCATTAGGTGTTGATCCTTCTAATATAAAAAAAAAAAAAAATATCAAAAAATTATCCTGAATATGAAATACCAGATAATTATAAAGTTGAAACAACTTTAGAAGGATATAACATTGTTTGTGAGACAAATTATTTACTTGATGGAACAGTAAAGTTTTTACTTAATTGGAAAGATTCACAGGGTATTGACAGGTATATATCAAATAACAATTCTGCATCGGGTGTCGCCAAAGATTTTTTAAAGGTAAATTTTTTTTAAAATTTTATTAATTTATTATTTTATTTTATTTTATTTAAGATTTAATGATGGATTTAATTGATTTTAAAAAGGTTACTAAAGGTTGATTCAAAAACTGAAAATGTATCAAGCCAATCCTCTGCATTTCTTTTTCAATTAAAAGTCCAAAGGAAAGTTCTGGGATTGGACAACATTAACTGGACCTGAAAGACTAATAATGTACAATATTTTGATGTAACAAAATTTATTGCAAGTGATCGTGAAAGGAAAATATTCTTTTTATGGAAAGAATTATTCAATTTATGTCAATTTTTATGAAGGGATTCATTCACTGATCCTGATATTGACTCTTTTGAGATTAATGTAAAGAATTGGATTAAGTTATTTTGCGAACCTATTATTGGAAAATCAAATTCTATTAATCAAAAAAGAGGTATGTTTAATCCAACTGACATAATGCCATATATGCATGTTTTTGTATTTCATATCCCAGAATTTCTGAGAAAATTACAAGATAAAGGATTAAATATGAGATAGTTTTCTACTTCAAGTATAGAAAAGAAGAATCATTTACATGTAAGATTATTTTTATTTATTTGATTATATAATTATTTTAATTATTTTACTTTATTTTAAAATTAAATTTTTTTTTTTTTTAGGTAAAATTGTTTTATGGGAACTACCATGGGGGAGGAAATAGTAATAGCAATCATTCTGTTTTACAAGATATGTTATCTTTTGAAAATAGATTGTTATATATTATATTACATAATAAATGATACATCTCAATGTATTAAACAAAGAATTCATCTTGATTTTGAATAAAGTAACCAGTAGAAATTGTGAAGGAAACCACTAATTTTGGACTATGTAAAATCAAAGGTTTTTTACCATCATGAATTCTTGTTGCTATAAAATCAGACCAAATAAAAGATACATCCTTTTTTCGCTCTTCACTTTCCATAAACACATAAGCCTTTGTACCACTAATGTGATTTTTCTCTCCCCAGTCTTTGCAATCAAATAAATATCCTAGTCAATTATACCCTGCTTCTCCTGTGAAAATGCATTTTTCAGATAAGATATATAGGTAAAACTTTCTTTGTTGGAAAAAATTTTAACAAATAATTCTTCATTAAATGGTTCACATATTAACTGTCTAGGAACACTTTTAGAATGACTATATGAAAGCTTTTTTTCAATTCTAACTAATAAAGAGCTCCAGAACTTAATACTTGAGTATCTGAAATATTGTCAAGTAAAGATTGTTGAATATGTGGAACAAGGCGATTGTTTGGATGTAATTGTCTTTGATGTAAGGAGAGTTTGTTTTTTGTATAAAGAAGGGTTGAATTATCAGTAAATTGACACAAAGGACAAGTGGTTTTATCGGAAGAGCTTTTTGCGTTTTTTGCCTTTTTCGCGTTCATAATTTTTGAAAGATGCTTCACTGTTTCACAAATCACAGTAATTAATTAATTAGCCAATCACTGACCATCAAGATTTTATCACATACTTTTGCCACGTGACATTTGGTTGACGCGTCAGATAAATCATTCCTCTAACCAATAGTAAAAGCGTGTATAATTATTTGTGATTATTTACAAAATTAGGACTCTAAATAATAAATAAATAGGCAGCAAAGACTTTTTTTTTACGAACGACTAAAGATAAAGGATCAATATATATATATATATAAATATATAATTTATCAATTGTTATCAAGAATGATAGATTTTAAAATTTTTTCCAAAATTTTCAGCAATTAAAATTGATTACCCATGTTTTCTTTTAAGTTGGAATTGTAAATTGGTGTCTTATAACATTTATCATAATATAATATAAATGTCATGTGAACATGTGAAGTAAATTTCGAATATATTACATCATTATCAAGTGGTAGATTTGATATTTTGATATCCTAACCATAACTAGTAACTGATTGGTAAGGAAATTGAAAAAATGATAATTAGATAATTAATTGAGCAATTCACTCATTCATATTTAATTTATATATTTTCTAGAATACAATATTGTAATATTTTAGCAGATTACAACGTAAAAAAAAATTTTTTTTTTCTTTTAATAAAACGTTCATTTTTAAAGATGAACCAACTTATAGACTTCTCCTGCGTACCCTTCAAAAAATGTCACGAAAAATCACGTGATATTTTTGCATCACATCGTCACACCCCGGCCGAGTTTCACTGTTTATATTTATCTGAGGGACTTAGTTTTTTTCGAGTAAGTAAAAACTTATTCGTTACACCCTTATTCGTCACTGTTATTTTCACGTGTTAATGCATAACGCCGTAATGCCGGCCGTTTCGTGACATTTTTGAAGGGTACGCAGGGGTAGTCCAACTTATATGACTGCGCCTTTGCTCACGTCAAATTGCCAAATATCTTACCAAATTCTTATAAGTAAAGTTTTCAATAATAACTTAGTTATTTTACAGCAAGTTTAATTTAACAATACAGACATATTTATGGTGATATCATTTTATTAAATGAGTATGAATCTAAGAAATTTTTTATTGACAGCTGCTAATCAAATAAGAATTAGTTGATTATTTGCAATATAATAATTCTTTATTAAAATTTGAATAATATTGTATATAAACTACATAATCAAATATTTCTCAATTCGCTTATTTTACTTTAAATGGAATTTGAAAACAAGTATTTCAAATTATAAGAAAGCTAATTAAAACTATATAATTATATACATTTTATATATCATAACAAAATTTAAATGACAATTAATAATTAATTATTAATTGAATTTTTTCAAATATAATGTCGTACTCGCAATGTGTATACAGAAAATACAGCATTATTTCAAAGTCGAATGTAATATTAAAATTCACGTGAACTTTCTTTATTATGATCTCAAATATTTAGTTGGTCAATTTATATAAGCAAGAATCCAGAGGCACAAAAATTTCTTTTTAGTAGATGGTAACCCAATATGAATTACTAACAAATGAAATTATTCCTTTAAAATGGAGAAAGACATCATTTCAAACAATGAGTCAAAATAAACAATAAATGTAAAAATAGTAAAAATGGTTGATATTATATATAGGACCGTAAACATGGCAACAATGGGAGTATAGGAAAATGTTAATTCTCCAATTTATTAAATTTTAAGAACATTAATTTACGCCTAAAGCAATAATTTGAAAATTTCATATATTCTGAAAATGTATAGTAAAAATTGCATGTCAAAACACTAAACATTTGTATTATGTTATATTGTCAGATTTTATTTAATATTTGAGTCATTAACAAGTAAACTGCAGCGAAATACAATAAAATAGTTTAATAAATAAAATGCTTCTTATATAGTGAACCCATATAGTTTGATCAACTGAATTTAAATAAGCAAAGAAATTTAATTTGAGTATTGATCATCTTTTTCTATAATTTGAAATACTTCATAATCTTCTATTGAAAACTTATCTTTCGTATCTCTTATTTTTTTTCATAACTTCGTTGTAAACATCTCAAATATTCATATTCTTTTGAATCTTCCATCGCAATCATATCAAAATCATCAGTACCAAATTTAGGTCCAACATTACTACCACAAAACAACGCATGATTCGAATCTTTTATACGACTTAAAATTGAAACTTTAAAATTATTTTTACTTTTAAAAGAAAATATAAAACTCTCTTTGGTTTTAACAAATTTACCATTTGATTTCCATTCTAAAGGATTATATCCTCCAATAATTTCTTCTGTTTCTTTTATTTTAACAAATGTTACAGTATAAAGTTTGTTATCACATAATTCATGAAACTTTCTAGGAGTGAATCCATCTCGGCTTCCTCTTAAGAGTAATTTAAATTCATATGGTAAATATAATTCTCTTGCATAAGCATACTTGCTTTTAATATCAATTTTATCAATCCATCTAGAAATTAAAGAAGCAATATTAAAATTAACAACTTTTGAATCAATAATTCCATCAATATTTTTAGATCGAGGAAGTAAAATATTATCATTTGGTTCACTATTAGGATTTAAATATGACTCTAATAACTCTTCATAAAGTTGAAGTCTTAAAAGTTTTTTATAAGGTCGAACTTTTTGAAAGAAATCTTCCGAAGATAAGCTAAAAAATCTAATAAAAGGCAAACAATGTTGTAAAGTATTTTCCATCATTTTGAAATCATCATCTGACCAAGCAGTAGGATCTGAAAGAAGTGTAGGATTTTTTTCAAGTCCCCATTTTAATACATGATCCCAAATTTCAATTTCTTTCATTTTAAATCATCTCTTTTAATAAGCGAAATCAATGATTTCTCAGAGAGTGAGGTAAAATCAAGTGATTTAAATATTTTTTCAGGAAACTTAGCCATGAAACTTGTACAATATTGTTGAAGTTCTAATAAAGAATTAGATTGAAAACTTGCTTGATAAATAAGTTCAAAATATTGTTCCATCCACTCCGATTCATTTTCAACTAAATATGTTTGCAAATAATCAATTAATTCTTGAAGCAGTAGTTGATCAGCAGCGACCAAAACTTTTAAAATCTCTGAAGGTTCTCGTTCATTTAATGAAATAACTCCACCATAAATGTATCTAAATAATAAAAAATGTAACAAATATAAAATATTTATAATACTAATAAGAATTAGTAATATAAACTTACTTTAAAATAATTTGAAAAATATCTGGTGAAATGTTTGGTAACTTAATGTGAGACAAGGCACCATTATCATTCTTTTTGTTGGAAGCCAAAGTTCGTCGTAATAATGGAGAACGGTAATACAGAATAATCATATGCGCACGAAATATTTTTACACTTGGATCTTCACCGACTTCAATAGTAATATCACAATATTCATCATCATTCAAAATCTCAATATAGTTCAGACTTAAATTTGGAAAAAATTGCTTGGACATTTTCTGTTAAATTATAATATGAAAAAGAATAAGAGAGAAAACAATTTTTTTTTTAATAATATAAAAGTTTGCGAATCCCATTAAATGTTTGGATGTCGATCAGCTGGCAAATTCCGTGTGACTTACCATTATAATATTTTGTTCATCGTTGTGAAGTATACAATTAGTATACAAGCCAAGTATTACTGTAATTGAAAAATTTTCAATTCTAATTTTGACGAAAAAAAATAAAAAAAGTTTTCGTAATCAGATTTGCAATGTTTCTCTAAAATCAATTTTACTATCAAAATGGATAATATCTATTTTATCTGGGTGATGTGAGAAATAATTAAGTAATCATTTAATTAAACATTGTAGAACTATATCAATTTGTATACGGAAAACTATAAAAGTCAATTTTAAGAGGAATTATTAGAATCTTATTTAAATATAATAGTAAACCGATGATAATGTTTTAGATACAGAAAAATTGAAATTATTTGTTAATTTAATAAAATTGGTATGGACCAAATTGGGGCAGTATTTCGGGCCAATTTTATAGCGCTGGCCAGAATAATGTTAAATTTATTGTTACTTCCGGTTTTAAGAATTTTTTTTTTTTAAAAAAAAAAATTAGCAGAGCATTTTATTTATCATGCTGATGTATAAAAACATTCATAACAACGATAACCTTATAACTAACCAGTCTAATAAAACACAAAACTAAATAAAATAACACCAGACGGCCTTCCAAAAAATAAAAGAAAACATAAAATATATTCATAAAAACTAAACTATAACGTCAACTGGCGTCGTTCTGGAAAACGGAACACAACCTACCGACTCCAACTAACTCCCTACCCTTTATTACGGGTTCCCGGCGAGTAAACCATACATTCCCTCCCCATCATGACCGACCTTTCCCTAGCCAGGTCACGAACGGGTAAGTAGACGCATCAAGAACACTACCGAGTAGTTAATTTTAGGATTTGGATGCTTGTCCCTCTACATTGGACAACCTTGAGCATATGAATCCAGCTAATCCAAAAATCCGAGAATAATGATGACGTCATCTTTTGTGCGATCAAAATTTAGTAGTGTTACACAGGGTTTTAATTCTGGCCGAATTATAACTTGGCCAGATTTATGCGATCACATGTTATTCTGGCCGGAATTAACAAATATAACCAGATGGTTATTCGGGTTTTGCGAAACCGGGTTGAACCGGTTGCACCCGTTTAAAATTTGGTTTTCGAAAATAGAACCGGTTTCAAACTCTAAATGTGTGGTTCATAATTTGCGAAACTACGTGACCGCTGATCGATTGCGCCATTTCTGTCGAAACTGATTGGTGCCCGATGAGAGTCCAAAACTTCTTAGTTTGTTGTTCCAAGCACATGTCAAATTTGTACTGCGCAATAGAACTAAAAAAATTCTCAAGAATCCCTAGAAATCCGAAGCCCAAAGGCGGTCTAAGTCCACAAATAGTCAAAGAGAAAAAAAGTTGTCGGTCTCCGTTCAAAACTTCTAATTCACCGTCCGATACTTCTGTGGTTCAAAGAAACCTTGTATTTTGTACGCTTTTTGACTTCAGGTTGAGTAAAATTCTTGCAAAAGGCCTAAATACTTTTCTTCTTATCAACCTCCCAAGAAAAAAGTCTCAAACCGAAGGTAAAGGAGTAAAAGGTAAGTTGGTGTTATGTCTAGTATCAAAATACGAACTTTTCCTAAGAACTTTGTGAACTTTTCCGATTTTGTTTCGTCCTTGGACCAGTGATCATCGGAGAGTCCGGTCGGTTTTAAGAATTTGTTGGAACGGCTATCGCAAAAAGCAATGATCATCTTATCGAGTCATAATTTTGGTCAGAATTATAAATTTGGCCGAATTCCGGAAAAACTCTATTTAAAAAAAAAAAAAAAAAAAAAATTATATTTCGATCACTTTTAATATCTTTCAAAGAAATTAAAAAAATAATTCTTATTTGTATCCATTTATATTCTCTTCGTTAATTTTATAATATGGAAAAAGAAACTTTTCAAATTATAAAAAGACCAGGTATTGGTGATAAAGGAGAACCAATAAAAGTTCGAGCAAACTTCTTTGAAGTTACTAAGATGCAAAAAACGAAAATTATACATTATGATGTAACGATAAAACCTGAGGTACCCCCGCGATTAAATAGGAAAGTATTTAACCGTTTTTCGGAGAAAAATCAAGAAGCTCTTGGGGGTGTAAGACCAGTATTCGATGGTATGTATTCGGTAGAAAAAAAATATTTTTCGTTACAAATATCTAAAACAAAATGAATTTAATTTTATAATAGCGATACCAAATTGTATTACGTACTAATTCCTTTTTTTAGAATATCAATGCTATATGATGTCTAAATATATGCTTGTATTTAAAAAAGGGAAATTAATATTTACTAACTAATTGCAAATGTTTGTAGGAAGAACAAATATGTTTACACACAAGCCATTACCATTTGAAGGCAAAAGTTTTGACGTAAAATATCTTGAAGTTTATTTTTTACTTTTTTATGCTTTGAAATTATTAACGTTAAGTTTAATTATTATAATTAGGTAAAATTAGAGGAAGGTAACGTGCCCGTGGCAAGAAAACGTCCACCTGAAGATTTCAGAATTACAATAAGAAAAGCTAGAGATATTGACATGAAGGAACTATTTCAATTTTTATTCGCAAAAAGCAGGATGACTGACAATTGCCAAATGGGTAAGTTTTTTCCTTTCTTTCTTTCTTAAATAAGAATGAATATCATAATGTATTCTAATCATATTTATGTAATAAGCAATAACGGCAATGGACATCATTATCAGTCACGAGATTTCTGCAAAACATCCTACTGTACGTAATTCATTTTACACTTCGCATGGAGCTAGATCACTCTTTGGGGGTATTGAGGCTTGGCAGGGGTATTACCAATCAGCACGTCCTACAAGGGGCAAAATGATGATAAACATAGACTTAAGTGCTACCGCTTTCTATGAAAATGGTCCACTTATTCGGATGGTTGCAAAAATATTGGATCTTAGATCTCCCAATGATCTACGTAAAGGATTATTAGATGAAGACCGTCAAAAAGTTGAGAAGAGAATAAAAAATCTTAAAATAAGAGATAATCATAACCCGGAAAATAGACGAAAATTTAAGATTGAGAAATTAACTAAGACTCCAGCTTCTCATACTACGTTTGATAAGGACGGTAGTAGGATTGATGTGAAAACCTATTTTCAAAATCAATTCAATAAACGTTTAATATACCCATTTCTTCCTTGTGTTGTCGTAAGGAAAACCGTTTATCTTCCATTAGAAGTTTGTGACGTAATTCCGGTAATTATATATTCATCTAGTGATATCATATGATTATAAGAAATGTATTTATTAAAAATTTATTATTTCGTATAATAGGAACAACGATATATACGGAAATTGGATAAGAATCAAACAGATGAAATGATGAAATTTACTCGTCAAAATCCGAACTTTCGGGCAAATAAGATCCAAGATGGCCTCAATATATTAAATTATAAAGGTAACGAATACCTTAAACAATTCGGGATGGAAGTATCAAAAGATATGGCTGTGGTAGGTTTGAAATATTATTGTTGCATCATAGGAATATTTTTAATAACAAGAATTTATAGGTGAACGCTAGGATTCTCCCTACTCCAACAATTCAATACCATCAGTCGTCAAGGGAGCACCGCGTCCGGCCGAATGGTGGAGCGTGGAATTTACGAGATAAAAAAGTAGCAAATGGTGCCACGCTCAGCTCATGGTCAGTTATGGTCTTTTCTAATTATAAGCACTTACCTGATCAAGCTATTAAGTTTTTTGTGAGAGAATTAGTTAATACATGTCAAGATACTGGAATGGTAAGTTAAATGATATCAACCCTTTTTACAGTATATGAATCATTCAAGTTTCTAATCATCTATAACAGAACATTTTAGATAGAGATCCTCCTATATGCCGCGGAAATCCTATAGGAAATATTGAGGAATCATTAAACAAAGCCTACTTGAATGCTAAAGAAAAGGCGAGGATAATTAAACCACAGCTTATTCTTTGTATTCTCCCAAATGCTGGAACAGAATTATATGCCGAAATTAAACGTATTGGCGAAACAGCTATTGGTGTCGCAACACAGTGTATCCAAAGTATACATATGAAAAACCCCAAAAAACAATATTGTGCGAATGTTTGCCTAAAGATGAACGTTAAACTTGGAGGAGAGAATTCATTCCTCATTCCCGAACATATTCAATTTTTGATAGATGATCCTACAATTTTGATGGGCGCAGACGTTACTCATCCTTCGGCGGCTGGTAAATTGTAATTTTTTTTTTTTCACACGAATTATTTTACTAATATATCTATGTTTTTTGCATCTCTTCAGCCGATGACGAAAGTCCATCTTATGCTGCCCTGTGTGGTTCCATGAACGTTAAGGCATCACGTTATGCAGCGTCACTTAGGGTTCAAACCGGCGGTACCGAAATAATAATAGATTTGGAAAGCATGGTTAAAGAATCGTTAAAAGCATTTTATCAAACTTGTGGGTTAAAACCCAAAAAAATTTTATTTTACCGAGACGGAGTTTCGGAGAGTCAATTTATGGAGGTACTAGAGTGTGAACTAACCGCGATTAGAGGTAATTGAAACATATTATTCTTATGGAGAAGTGATTGAAAGTCATCTTGTCGATAGATTTATTCATGCTTTTCGTTAATCTATTTAATTACTACAGCCGCGTGTCGAAGTCTTGAGGCTAATTATAAACCCAATATCACGTTTGTTGTGGTGCAGAAGAGACACCACACACGTTTTTTCCCAATTCATGGCGGCGATAGAACGGGAAATTGTATTCCTGGCACTGTTGTTGATATGGACATTACACATCCATTTGAATTTGATTTTTGTAAGTAATTAAATTGTACATTGATGTATATAAAATTCTGTAGCATTCCTAAATGACTTTAAATCCTTATCAGATTTATTAAGTCATGCTGGACTGTTGGGGACGTCTCGACCAGCCCATTATCGTGTTTTATATGACGAAAACGGGTTTGATGCAAATAGGTAATTCAATTTAATCTAATTTAATAATAAATTATATAAATAACTAATATATAATTAATAATTTAGGTTACAAATGTTATCTTATAATCTTTGTTATGTATATGCGCGTTGTACACGTGCAGTCTCTTTGGTAAGGTTTTAAATTACATTTTATATCATTATATATAGTAAATGATAAATATCATATTGTATTTAAATAGGTACCTCCGGTATATTACGCCCATTTAGCTGCTGCTAGGGCAAAAATTCACTCACCCTACCGTGATACTGATACGGAATCATCCAAAGGCGACAAAAGTGCCGCGACCACAATTGGAGAAGTAAAGGGCGAGCTACGAAAGGTAAATTAAAGATATTTCAAATGTCAATTATCCCCATTATCCCAATTATCTCATTTCTATAACAAACTTCTCTTTTAGGTTATGTACTTTATGTGACAACTCGTTTTTGATGAAAAATTTACCTTACTTTATTTTATAAAAAATATATAATCATATCGATATTTGATTCAAAAAAATATATTTTAAATTTTAAATTTTATTTATTAATTTATTTCGGGTTAAAAATATTGTATATGGTATTTAAACCAAAATAAAAAAGGATTTTCTTATATTTATCGGAAATTGGCCTTATAGAATATAACTGCCAACTGTTACAAATAGTGTTGTGTTAGTATGTAAATTTAAAAATTTTGTTATATTTTTATATATTTCTTAAATGTGCTTTAAAGTACTAAATTTAAAAGATTAATGAAGAAATGCGCATTAAGCGTTAGTGCGATACTAACCAAAAAAAAAAAACTAAACGATTTAGACACTGTAGAATCGTTTAATCGGCAATTTTATAGTGAGGTATTACTGCATTTAGTTCAACTAAATGAAAACATTATGCAATATTTTATACTGATACACTATTGATTTTCTTTCTTGTCTTTGTGGTAACACTGTGGTAACAGCATATTCTTATTATGAGCTTTCTTAATTATTTGCGCAATAATTCTATTAAATAAAATTTAGAAAGTCAATAAAAATCCATAAAAAACGTTAGAATTCTTAAAATTATTACGTTACGTACTAACAATTACAAAATTATTAAATTTTTTTATAAAAAAATAATGATTTAGATTAATTATAGTCACGTAATATATTATTAACGGCACTTTATTAATGTTAATATTATAAATTGATCTTAACGCAATTAATAATTAACTATACGAGGAAAAAAAAGATGGAATCACATTTTATTAAAACTTAATTTACCAATTAACTTATCTGTTATATTATACTAAGCTTTTTACGTATCGTAAGCTACATATGATCGAGTTGACCAGCAGTCGGGTTGACCTGAAATATTCGGTTTATACTAATTTTTTTATTCTTTTTTTTCTAAATAGTTTTTAAAACCCGATTTTAGTTTATTCCTTTATTTTATTTTAATTAATATATATATTAAAGAATACCATTAAATTCTAAGAATTTTATTTTTTTTAGTATTTTTAGTATTTTTCTTATTACTGATTTTTTTTTCTATTTTAGTTTTTAGTAATATTTTTTGTCTTTAACGATATAATTTCTTTTAGTAATTTTCTGATATTCTTTTCCTTTTAGTTTTAGTAATTTTTATCGATATTTTCTTTTTTAGTATAGATTTTTTTTTCCCGATTTTTCTTAGTAATGTTTTAAATTTTTTAGTAAGCATTTTTTCAAATTTTTTTTTATTCCCGATAACCCGATAACAACAGACCTGAGTGACTTTTCTTTTTACAGCTTCGGTAAATTTTTTTTTTTTTTTCATTTGAATTATTTTAAAAATTGTTTTTTTCCAACAATAGATCGGACTTAGCCCTTTCTTTATATTCGGTAACTGACATTTACTAATATTAATTCGTAATAGTTAGTTCCGGTTATAAAAAAAAATTTACTTTTTTTTGCTTCCCGGTAACTGGCGTCATTCTAATACTTATGTAATAATTCTATCGATTTTTAGTAATAACAATAGGCTTTGGTGATACGAATATTTTTTTTTTTTTATAACCATATATTAATAATGGAAATTTTTATTTTTTGATATAAATTGGAAGTAGCGTCCAGAATTTGTCCAGAATTTTTTTATGTCCGGAATTTGTCCAGTTCAAATTTTCTGAATTTTTACTATGTCCGGAATTTGTCCAGGTTTATCTGTCCAGAATTTGTCCAAAATTTTATACTGGACAAATTCTGGATAAATTCTGGACAAATTCTGGATATGTCAAAATTTTAAGTATCAATCCTGAAGCAAAAAATAGACATTTTCCGGACTATTTCTGGACACTCCAGATTTATTCTGGACAATTTCCGGACATTTTCGTAGACATTTTCTGGACATTTATTTTTTATAGGGCTAAGATGATTTCACTGAAAAGAATTTACATAATGAGCCTTTAATAGAAATCTGAGAAATATGTTGAAATAGCATTATACTGTTTATTATCAAGTCGTGAAAATCACTGAAATTTTTATGAATTACGAAATCATATTGTAGTATTATCTATGAAAAATATCAATCATCAATTTAGCATCGATTTACCGATCTAAACCTTTCCGCTTTTAAAAGCAATTTTAGTGGCTCAATTAAAATCTTTCGTTCTAATAAACACTGTATTATAATATATTTAAACATATATATTTTTTGGTAATTTCTAATAAAATTTGGAGTTTGAAAATTTTTTTTTTATAATTCACACTTTAATTTCGATATTATATTAAAATTTTATGAGCGATATAACGAATAAGATATAGCAATTTTCTAAACCGTCTGTATTTTTGTTTATCTATCATTAGCTTCAAAATAGCGTTCAACATCATTTTTTTTTTGTTGCTTCATCAATTTCTAACTAAAGTTTACTATTAAAAAGTTGGTAATAGCGTGTAAAGAAACAGAAGGCTGCTGGCGAGCTTGCTTTTGCAATTGTTTATGAATTAACATACAAGGCAAAATATTATTAAATACAGTACATGAAATAAATAAAAAATAAAAAAAAATGAACAAATAAATAAAAAATTAATTAATTTATTGGACCAATAAAATTCATGAACAGAAAAAATTATCTAGTAATTATTGTATTCTCCACTGATATCTTTTTGTTTTTTGTTATAATATTAACTTTTCTTTTATAACTGGAAGTTGAAAGAAAATCTATTTCAGTTCCTTATATTGAATTTCTTGAAATATTATATTATTTTGAATTTTTTCCTATACGATAATTTAAATTGTAGATATATCTTGAATCAATTCATAGTTTATTCAAATGTTGGATTCTTGTTAAGTTATTAAAGAGAAACATTTTTCATAAACTAGTACCAACATTAATATAATTACAAAATTTGAAAAGGAAAGTGAAAATAAAACAAAATCTGCGATTGAAATCACTATGATAACCACTGTTTGATTTGTAAATACAATATTAAGATATTATTATGTTTAAGATTTATTATAATGCAATCTGATTTATTCCAACAAAAATATATAATATATGTTCTTCAAGCTACATACATTAATACATTATGAATTATTGATTATTATATTGTAAATTCACTGATGATTCATTTGTATCACCCCCTTTATAACGTAGGTTCACTTAGTTCACTTACATGTAATGAAAATATAAGATCTTTTGGTATGAAAGCCATCTGATTTACTTAATCTTCCATAAACTCGTGCCCAAAGAACTTTCTAACATTATTTACAGTTACACCAAAAAATATTCGAATCTCGTTTCATTACTATTGATTTCTTATCTTCACTCCATTTGGAAATGGCAAAATTGTAGGATGTCAGATTCCTAAAAAAAAATGGGAAAACCTCCACTATATCACGACATGACAGAAATCCAATTACTACAAGCAATCTTCTTGTTAAAGTAAATGAAATACGAAAGGAGAAAAATATGAGAAAAAGGGGAAAGACATGAACCAGAAATTTGAAAATGAGGAACTAAAAATACGAAAAAGGGGGAATACATGAACCAAACAGTATAATGGCGATAATAAGGTCGCCTCTCGCAACATTACCTAGCAAGAACTATAGTGTAAAACATCATCACGCAGGACGAACCTGAGTTCTCTTTGATGTTCAACTTGTCATCAATACCATTTTGTACCCCTTTAGATGGTGAATGGTGTCTAAATCTGGATGTTAAAAATTCTGGTGGTATGCTGCAGCAAGTTGTGTTTATTTTATTGTCTATAAATTATTTTTATTTTAAAAATAAAAACTTTTTTAAGCTCAAACAATGGAGAATTTGAAAAGATTAGCCATATTGACGTGCTACGGTAAAATTGCTTTTAATATTATTATTAATTATTAAATTAAAATTATTATTTAAATATATTACGTAGTTATTTGCAAACTATTTATTAATGAAGTTCGAATCAAATGTGAGGACTGCAATTTGTTAATCATCACATGAAATTGAACCAATCAATGGGTTTTTATCCATGCTTGAATTTTATTGCATGAGAGATATTTCCGTACTGGATGCTTCACTTGCATTCATTATCAATTGTAGAAGGGTTGGATCTGTTTCACTTGTATTTAAGAGGATTACTTATGTTTTTCCGGTATTAGCATTATTGAGAGTATGGATTAAAATTATTTTATAACATACTTTAGCTCTCCGGATAACAATAAATACCACGGAAAAGTAATCTAATATCTTTATTATATAATTGAGAGGATAAAGTGTGAATTTATAAAGTTATTGACAATTTTATTTACACTATAAACTGTTGGCCGATTAATTGATCAAAATTAGTTTCATTTTCTATTAAACTAATTAGTTTAGGCTAAACTATATCAGTATAACTTATACTTAGGTTAAACTGGTTCGGATCAAACTATTTAACATCCCTAGTTAGGAATGATGATCTAGTTTCAATCCATGATCCCAAATGGTATTGGTAAAAATTGCTATGAAATTTTGTAAAAGGTCCAAAAGCATATTGGAAGAATGTAACATTTTGTGCATTAAAAGTATATGCAATTCCAGATGCAACTAAATTTTCTCCAGATAGGAAGATGGTTGTAGTCTTAAAGAATCTTTGTATTGAATCAAAAAAATTCAGGATCATCGATTAAGAGCTTGTAAGAATGGGCTTTCGAAATGAGGACAATACATCCGGGTTTGCATTGCTGGAATCAAAAAAAAAAAAAAGAGTATAATGAACTTAAAAGAATAAATAAATAGTTATTGATTAAGGTAATCAGAAAAAAATTTCTCCAGAAAGTATCAGGGCTTCAATTTAATACCCGTATGAAATGTGGAAGCGTACACTATGAAGTACTAGGGCGCTATTTATGTGCTTAAGATTAAAAGATTTCCTTTTTTCGTGCAATACGACGTAGTTTCAAAAATCTAACCGAACTTAATTTGACAATAATAAATAACTACTTTTAAATAGGGAAAATGTCATTGGCGCCCAATAAAATTAGTTAATAAAAATTGGTTAAATGTATCACTATCGCGTGTTATAAATACTGAAATCATAAATATCATTTTATTTCTTAGACGTGATTTATTCATTATTTTATATTTCAATATTTATACAACCGTATATACGTAAATATTCAGAAGAAATTGGTAATTAAAAAAAAAAAAAAAATATTTTATTGTTTAAAAAAGAAAAAGTTTATTACATTAAGAAAGAAAATTTTTTAAAAAGATAAACTACAATATTTGTTGGTTTGTTGGTTTGAAATTGAGTATGATACATATCCGGAAGGGAATATAAAATTCACATGATTTGATATTGAATCACCATGGCCAAAAAACTGACGCCCTTGTATGAATAATAGACAAATGGTTTACAATGTATTTACTGGGATAAATTTTTAGAAAAATCTGTGTTTTTTAGCAAAATTGGGAAATTAATAAAAAATATATTTTAACTGATGGAAAAAAAGTCTATCTTATAATTTTTATGTTTACTAAAACAGAATTAAAGAGTTTAGATAGATTACGAAGAAAATATCTTGCAAATCATCTATCAACATAAACAACAACAAATTTAAAAATAACAAGTGTTTATCATATAGGAAAATTATAGTAAATTCTCCAATTTATTAAATTTTAAGAATATTAATTTATGACTAAAGTAATAAATTGAAAAATTCATATATTCTGTAAATGCGCAGTAAAAATTGTGCGTCAAAATATTAATTAAATATTTGTGTTATATTATCAAATTTTATTTAATATTGTTAGTTATTTATGGCTTACACCTTACAAACAGTACCAAATGCACAAACTGGTATGCAATACAGTAATATGGTTTTAGTAAATAAAATGTCACTAATTTAGTGAATCCATAGTTACATTAAATTTAAATATATTTTCTAAAATATAATAAATGATAAAATTGATTTAAATATAAATTAAACAAATAAAATTAAAGTAAATTATTTGAGTATTAATCATCTTTCTTTATAATTTGAAATACCTCATAATCTTCTATTGAAAACAAATCTTCCGTATCTCTTATCTTCTTTTCATAAGAATATTGTTTACATTGACAATAATCATATTCAATTGAATCACCACCATATCTTGTAAAAATCTCAATATCCTGAACAAACGCAGGTCCAACATTACTACCATAATACACTGCACGATTCATATCTATTACATTACTTAAAATCAGATCTTTAAAATTATTTTTATTCTTAAAAGAAAATATGAAACTATCTTTGGATATAGCATGTTCACCACCTGATTTCCATTCTAAAGGATTATATCCTCCAATAATTTCTTCTGTTCCTTTCACTTTAATAAATGTTACAGTATAAAGTTTATCATCACATAATTCATGAAACTTTTTAGGAGTGAATCCATCTCGGCTTCCTCTTAAGAGTAATTTAAATTTATATGGTAAATATAATTCTCTTGCATAAGAATATTTGCTTTTAATATCAATTTTATCAATCCATCTAGAAATTAAAGAAGCAATATTTAAATTGACAATTTTCGAATCAATAATTCCATCAATATTTCTAAATCGAGGAAGTAAAATATTATCATTTGGTTCACTATTAGGATTTAAATATGATTCTAATAACTCTTCATAAAGTTGACATTTTAAAAGTTTTTTATAAGGTCGAACTTTTTGAAAGAAATCTTCCGAAGATAAACTAAAAAATCTAATTAAAGGTAAGCAATGTTGCAAAGTATTTTCCATCATTTTGAAATCATCATCTGACCAAGTTGTAGGATCTGGAAGAAGTGTAGGATTTTTTTCAAGTCCCCATTTTAATACATGATCCCAAATTTCAATTTCTTTCATTTGTAAATCATCTTTTTTAATAAGCGAAACAAACGATTTTTCTGAAAGCGAGGTAAAATTAAGTGATTTAAATATTTTCTCAGGAAATTTAGCCATGAAATTTGTACAAAATTGTTGAAGTTCTAATAAAGAATTAGATTGAAAACCTGCTTGGTAAATAAGTTCAAAATATTGTTCCATCCACTCAGATTTATTTTCAATTAAATATGTTTGCAAGTAATCAATTAGTTCTTGAAGTAGTAGTTGATCAGCAGCGACCAAAACCTTTAATATTTCTGAAGGTTCTTGTTCATTTAACGAAATAAAACCACCATAAATGTATCTAAATAATAAAAAATATAATAAATATAAAAATATTTAATATACAATAAGTATTAGTAATATAACTTACAATAAAATAATTTGAAAAATTTCTGGTGAGACATTTGGCAATTTAATGTGAGCTACGATATTATTGTTATTATTTCTACTTGAAATCAAAGTTCGTCGTAAAAATGGAGAACGGTAACACAGGATGATCATGTGTGCACGGAATATTTTTACATTTGGGTCTTCACCAACTTCAATAGTAGTATCATAATATTCATCATCTTCCAAAATTTCAATATAGTTTCGACTTAAATTCGGAAAAAATTGCTTGGACATATTTTTTTGTTAAATTTATAATTTGAAAAAGAGTAGGAGTAAAAAAAAAATTTTTAAAAAAATAAAGTTTGTGAATCCGTTAAATGATAGACGACCAGCTAACAAATTCCGTGCAACTTACCATTTTAATATTTTGTCCTCCCATAAGTATGCAAGCAATCGAAGCATTAATTGAAAATTTTTTTTATTCTAATTTTGGTTCTTCAAAGACGATTAAAAAAAACTTTAAAATCAGGTTTATGTCAAATCTTTTTTTTTTTTTTTTTTTTTTTTTTATTTTTGTTTTTTCAAAAACGATTAAAAAAAAATTTAAAAAAAGGTTTTTGTCAAATTTTTTTTTTTTTTTTTTTTTTTTTGAATAACTATATTCAAATTTGTGACGTTTATTAAAATCAATATTGTTATGTCAAAAATTCCTTAAATTAAACTAATTAATTCACGATCTTGTTTATACTATCTTGTTGATAATTTTATTTATTTACAAACAGTATCTATTACAAAAACTGGCAATAATATGATTATAAAATTGTTTAAATAATAATTTAGTGGATTTAATAATATTACATTTCAAGGAAAAAATAAATAATTGAGCCTTTTTAAAAGTGTATGAATCGTATATCTTTTTATATAATCGATTTTATCTATTTTGTAAAAAAAATCTTATTTGAAGAAGATTTATTTTATATTTCAATTACTTATATTCAAAAAGTTTGTAATTTCGAGTAAATTAAAATATTCCAGAAATCTGCTACACCCATAACTGACTAGAAAAATTCTGGGATCATAAAATTTTATAGATTGACACTATTTTCAATATAAAGTGTATGAACACTACTTTAACCATAATCCCACCAAATAGGATGTATTTTTTTTTGAATATGTATGATATAAAGTCATTTGAAAATATGATTACAGTAACAAGTACTTAGAAAGAAATAATACTATTACTCGTAGATAATTATAGAATGGTACGCTCTTTTAATAATAACTATTACAAATGACGTAATGAAGACTTTTAGGATTATTGTTAAAGATTTCTGGCTGAGTCAACTAGTGATAGGTTAGCCATAACAAACCAATGAATGAATTGAACGCGCTATAACAACATTGATAATTTAGTTTCTATAGGTAGTCCGGTTCAATGCATTTTTCGTTCATATCCAAAATAAACCATTCAATTGTTGGAACATTTTCGACCGAAAAACCTAATAATTTTATGGGTCAAAAGGTCGCATATTTCATATATTACACAAAAAAAAGGTAAATCAAAATAAACAAACCCGACCGAAAAATGCAACCGATATCCTATTATCGCGAAAAAAAAAAAATTCTTAAGTTACCCCACTATCGTGAAAAAAAAAAGTAATTCTTGAGTTATCATACTATTATTATATAACCCAAAATTTATTGTGTATAACATTTGACTCAAAATGTACATATTTATTTACGTTACTTTACATAAAAAGAATGTAAGTTTTAAACCTATAACTACGTATTTAGTTATAACTATACTATAACTAAATTTATAAAATATACTACTTAAATAAATGTTTAACGATATACAATATATATATATATCCATATACAAGAAAAGCAAGAAAAAAATAAACAAATCTTGACTAAATATATTTTCCAATTTATAAAATTTTTAAACTATTAAAGTATAAGTTGGGGTTCTTTTTTGGATCCATTCAAAATCTTCAAAATCAATCCCACCAATTTCGTATCTTTTAATTACACCATATGTTCTATATCTTCGTAATAATGCTTCTAATCTTCGCCGTGGCTCTTGTTGATGATGTTGCCATGGAATTTTAGAACTTGTAAATCCTCTTAATCCTGTTATACTGATTTGCAATAACATAGAAGGTCTATCCTTCCAAGTATCAAGAAATGATTTTAAAGATTCTAATTTATGTTCCCAAATAAAATATTCAGCAGAAAATTTAAATTTAAACAAACTAGTTGGTGAAAATCTTGTCAATACATCAAATAATTCATTCCATTCAACAGAAACATCAACAATTTCTAATCCAATTAAAAATCTACAACTCTTTAACAAATTTTGAAATTCTGAAATATCACTATTATATAATGATAATCTAAGATAATTAAGTTTCGGACAATTTTGATAAATTTTTTGAATAAGTTTTCCATCATCTTCATTTTGATGAAGTATAGTGATTTCAATAAGATAACCTTTAGTATTTTCAATAATATTTGTCAAAATATTTGATGAAATACTTTGTACTTTTAAAAATTTTAAATGTGGTAAAGACACTTTTTCTAAATGATTCTCATTTATTTTAAAAAAACAATCATTATAATTTATTATTTCTAAACTCACTAAATTTACGAGATATGAAAGGAATTTAGTGACAGGATTCCAATTTATTTTTAAATGTTGAACAGTATCAGCACATTTGATTAATAATTCTTCAAGAGATTGACGATATATTTCACTTCCTTTTGTTGAGGTGAGATTGATTTCTTTCAAATTTTTTTGAATTTCAATAAATCTAACTATTCCATGATTAATGGTACTGTTACACTCAAAAGTCAATTTTTTAATTGACGTATTTACTATAGCCAATCTTTCTAAAATATTACTATCAATATTATTATCACAATGAAAATGTTCAAGTTCTGAAAAACAATTTTCAGATCCTGAAATATGAAAAAAATTCATTTTTGGAATAGAAAGTGAAACAAATTTTGTATTATTATTAATAAATAATTTTAATACTTCATTACCTACAATATATCTATTAGACATTTCAATTCTTGTTACATTTTTACTTATCATATATTTTAAGAAATATAAATTTAAATGTTTCCAAAAATTAATATAATTAAATAAAGGTCGTTGAAATTCAAATTCTTTCATAAAAAGATCAATTCCTTGATTTTTCACATTATCTCTTGATTCTTCAGATAAATGTGAAAGTATTACATTAAATAGAATTTTTAATGATTCATCTGCTGGTAAAAATTGTTTAGAAGGATTCTTCCATAAAATTGGTACTACTGCTTCACACCAAGTTTTATTGACTAAAAGACATGAAAATAATGATTTGACATCATCTTGAAATTCTTCTAATATTAGTAAAATTATGTCATTGTATAGTTGTAACATTTTTTTTATTACTGAATTTTTTTTTTAAAGGGAAATAAAAATTTTGCTTTTATAACGGTTGGCGTAAAATATGTAACTAAACAAATATAAAGATCAGACTTAATTTTGACATATTAGTCAATATTTTTTGACGATCATTTTAAAAATTTTTGCGCCTTGATGAATTTGATCACGTGATATCTTTTCGTAAATTATTATTTTCAAAAACGCTAAAAATTTTGCAAAAATCCTCGTGTCTATATTTTAAAAATAAAAATAAAAATAAAATAAAAATTTGCAAAAATCCCAAATTCCAAATCTCATAATAGAATACTCCATTTGAAAATGGAAAGTTAGAAATCCGTTAAGAATACAGACATGTATTCTTGCTCTTGGACTCGTACTACTCGTGATCAGATCGCCATCGAATCTCTTACAAATACGTGTTAAATTATTATAGGTTGTAAGTGCAGTATATGCAATTCTAATCATTTTTAATTACATTTCTTGAATTAAATTCACTGTTTCATGATTTTTATTATATCTATTATATCTGTTTCAAAAAAAAAAGGATATACAGTATACCGTTATACGTCTCTCATAATTGTTTTGGATCATTATTATGCCAATAATGAAATCTTTCAATGTTAAAAAATTTATATTTAGGTAACTAATTTATACATTAATTAATCAAATCTTTTTTTTTTTACATATTCTGTGGAAAAAAGTTAATGGGAATGTTAAAAGTGTTAATTAAATAAATATTGTACGCAAAAATTATCTATCAATTTATGCCTAATATAATAATATTATAGTAAAAATGTCGTATAATCTGTAAATGCAATAAAAATTGTCAAAACATATTAAACTGCCATATAATACAGTAATATGATATTTGGTAAACTAAAATAAAATTTTTGCTTCATATTTCGTTTGCATTCATTAATTCAATTTTAATTTTTTATTTTTTTTAAAATATAATAAATAATAAAATAAGATATTGCCTATTGCAAAATTTTTTTCAAATAATATAAAAAAATTAAGTTATTACAAATTATGTAATTTGAAATATACAGAATTGTTTTCATGATGTTCTTGCTTAAAAAACTCCATTTACAACGTTTATTTACCGGAATATATTAACAAATATTTCTTTAACACTATCAGGTATTGATGAACTAATCCAGCATAAGAGAACACGTATAATCTATTAATGAAAAAATCAAATTTAAATTAAATATTTTATATATATTGAAAATTTCTTTTTAAACGATATAAAGGACGGCGGCATAACTATAATGAATATGAACCCTAATTTGGTTATTAAAATTGGTCTTGAAAAAATCCTACAATTTTTCTAGATTCTACAAAATATTGTTAACCTATAGTTAGATTTTTAGTCTTTTATCTGAAAATTGTTTCAAAAGTTCGAACTTATCAACATTCTGAGGAATTATTAAAGTTTTATATTATGGTAGTAAGTAAAGGTTTCTCTTACTTTTTCCTTCAAGTTATATGTGAATAGTAAATCAAACATTAATATTATACTTTTTAGAAATGGAGTTTCAAGATAGATTGATTTGCCTCTATAAGAGGATTGTATATTAAGGGAAAGCTGAGATGAATTAAGACCTAAAAAGGTTTCATGAACTATGTAACATTAAATGCAGACATGATAATAAACACCCAAATGTTTACGTCAAACAAAAAAAAAAAAAAATGTATGTCCTTTGACAATTACAACTTATTAGGATAATGTTTTTAAGTGAACGTTATTCTTATTATACCGAATTAAAAAGTTTAAATAATATTTCAATATTCTATTTTAATCTGTAATTTTTATTTATGAAACTTACCTTCTGTACTATCTCTACTATCTCGTGATCGACCGCAGCAAATCGCCAAAGCTATACTTTTTTTTTACTTTTTTTAAATACCGTTATAGGCTGAAATTCATAATTATATATAATAATGGTTTATTTTCTTTATTAACATTATGCAATTATCTAATAAAGAATATAACTTAGAAAATAGCATCCGATAATTTAAATACCTATAACTATATGAATCACTTAAAAATTTTTAATCACATTTTAATATAATTTGTAATAAAATTAAATTTTTCATTTCTCTTTTTGTGAACCATTTTATTTATCATTTCGAATATCATTCACTATTAACAACAAATTTTAGAACTGTAGTCATTCTTTTATAAGTAAATATCATAAAAATCATTTTATATTTTTCAGAACCTTGAAAAAAAATAATACATCTAGAAAAGTAACGAAATACAAAATGAGGATATTTTTGTAGAAATATAGTATAATAGCTCAAAAAAGTAAGATGAATATAATTGTTAAAGCACAGTATCTAAAAATAAAAAATAACGAATTGAAATAATTAAAATAGAACATACTAGGTAGGATTTGAAGCATTATTTAATATATCAAAATATTAGTCATATAAAAAATAATCACATGATATATTATGTATAATAGCTTATCCGTTATTCTACTGCTGTTTTTATAAATTAGTAAAATAAAGAAAAACCATATAGTCGCTATTTATTTTCACTCAAATAATTTATATTTTTTTGTTCATATTTTTGCTTTGTATAATACTTTTTTGTACATAATTCTTCATATATATTGATCAAAAAAACATTAATCCTGGTGCAAAGCAACGGGTAATGCTAGTTTAAATTGAAAGAAATTGTATCACTAAATTAAGGATAGGTTGGTGTGTCGACACACTCTTAACCTAACGTGGATCCAGAGAACACTTCGTAAACTAAGAAGATGAAGAGAACTAAAAAATTTTTTTTTTACGTACATTATGATAAGATTTCTAAAAAAAAAAAAATAATTAATTACAAAAAAGGTATGTGCTTTATAATCACTAATTTTTTTTTTTTGCTACATAACCAGTTCTGCTTCAAATATGTCAAATTTTAAAAGAATTGTGGCATCACACTTTCTAAAAAAATATAAATAAATTAAAACCTTTTACTGAAAAATAAATTAAAATCCTATGTTAGGCATATTATCGTTTTTGCCGATCATTTCTAAGGTGGATCTAGTGAAAAAAATATTTTTCAAAAAAAAAAAAAAAAAATATTCAAATCGCTTTTATCATTATAAGTAAACTTGCGACGCGGCTAAATTTACTTATATTTAATGATCTTTAGAAATTGTATATTAAAATTTTTTCCATTTGTGATTCTTTGCTGTGCCACAATGAGACTTGACTGTATCAGAAAAATTTGTTGTCATACTGTCATACATGCAGTTCTTGTGATCAACATTTATTGCACAGTACAATCAGTACATGTATATAAATAATGCAGTGAAACCTGAAAATTTGGCATCTGCATTTTGCATAAATGTTAATAAGGCGTTTTAATAAAGTAAAAAAGATATTTACATTATCTCTTTTTAGGGAGAATTTTGATATAATTATATAATTATATAGTAATGGGTCAATGCATTGGTAAAGGTAAAGATTATAGCATGAATATATAATATTCAAATTTTAAAACAAATTTACAAATAATAAAATCAGCTTTGTGTTATGACACAGAATCTGAAGGTAAATATAATATACTAAAAAGACTGAAATATTAAAATTTTTATTTAATCATAAAAAAAATAATTGTAAATAAATAAATATATTAAACAAACTTGCAATATAATAGAACTAGTTTCCAGTAACACTGAAGAATTTGAAGGAAGCAGTAGAGAGGAGTCTATAGGTAAGTACAATACACCAAATGATTGTAATATTAAAAGTTTTTTTTGTTAAGAAAATTATTTATAAATAATTTAATATACGTGATATTCACATATAATCTAAACTAACAACTATACCTTATCTGTTACATAAATTATCTTCAATAATTTAGCCCGTAAGTCAATAGGTTATCTTGTAATTGAATAATAATGAAATTACTTACTTTTATATAATTAAAATAATTCATATAATGATTAATAAAATACTATAGTTAGTAAGTTATCAGTTATTTATTTTTTACTATATTTTTATAAAGTTCAGTAACTATTTAAATAACTACTTTATAATTAATTCTATTATAGAAGGCAAGTTACAGTTTTTAATCATACTTTATAGTTTTAATACTTACATATAACTTAAATTAATTATATTTTTATTCAAATGATTAGATTGTAAGTAATATATTATTTTCAGTATATACTTTCATTGTAAATATTTATATCTAATAATTAATTAATAATATTACAGGGTGTAAGTTATATAATATTGTATTTATGTTATTTATATAAATTTAAATCAGTTAATTCTTCATTTAATGAATTATTTATTAATTTATCTTAGTTGGTAAGTTAAATTATTTATTTATTCTATTATTACATATTTATATAATGTTTGTATACAATTTAAACTAACTAAATTTTTTATTTAAAAAATTAATTTATTAATATAGGGAGTAAGTTATTTATTTAATTCTTTATCAAATATTTATAAAATATTTACATACAATTTAAAATGTTTACATGTAATTTAAACTAACTAAATTCTTGTTTAAAAAACTATTTGGTAATTTAATTTTAGATAGTAAGCTATTTATTTAATTTACTATTACATATATATCTATTTAATATTTGCATATTATTTAAACTAACTAAATATTTTATTTAAAAAAAAATTATAAAATTATTTTGTAATATAGAGAGTAAGTTATTTATTTAATTTATTATTATACATTTATATAATATTCACATGCAATTTATACTAATTAAATTTTTATTTAAATTATTTAATATATATAGCTAGTAAGTTAATTATTAATTCTATTATCATATATTTAAAAAATATTTTTATATAGTTTAAACTAACTAAATTCTTTATTTAAAAAATTATTTAATAATATAGTATGTAAGTATATTTATTAAATTCTATACATATTTATAGAATATACTATAGTTGTGGATGGGTAAAAGTTCAGTCATCCTGTAGGGCTGACTTATATGTTACCTTTCCTATTCAATAACTGTATCATTATACATGCCACTCAAGATCATGCCTAATTTTAACATTTTTTATAATTAAGTTTAATTTTTTAAATATTTAATGTTATTTTTATACATATTCAATATTTTATTCCACCCTTTTTACTGGCAAAAATAACAGTCTGCCATGATTGACATGATCCTATCATATGCCACTGCATACAGTATCAGGTCTTACTCAAAAACCTCAGTTTTAAAATTGAATAGTGCTCATGAGGTGTATGGTCAAAATTAGCCTTTTTCTACCAGAATTAAGAATTTTATGCCATGTATAATACTCGGGTATTAATCACAGGGTTTAATTTTTGGCACTAATTGCAGTGGCATATGATAATATGCTACATAATATTTATGCACAATTTATACTAACTAATTCTTTATTTATTATATTGCTTAATAATATAGGGGGTAAGTTATTATTTAATTCTATTATATAATATTTGCATGATTTAAACTAATTAACTAATTAAAAATTATTTAAATATTATTTCGTAGATGGTAAGTTATTTATTTAATTCTATTTTAAATATTTATATAATATTTACATATGATTTAAAATAACCAAATTCTTTATTTAAAAAATTATTTGTTAATATAGCATGTAAGTTATTTATTTCTATTATTATATGAGTGTTGCTAATCTTAACAGGGGGAAAATAACCGGGTAAGAAATTGCGCCAATTCTGGTACAATCCAGTTTTGAAGCTTGACTGGAAATTATGTAACTGGTTAATTTCCCTCATTTAAATATAGTTTATATAATATTTATATATAATTTAATTCTTTATTTGAATAATTATTCGGTGATTCATTTTAGATCGTAAGTTATTAGTTATTTATTTTAAATCTATTGTTACATATTTATATATATTTGCATATAATTTAAACCAACTAATTAAAAAAATACATAATAATATAGCAAGTAAGTTATTTATTTAACTTCTATTATTACGTATTTATATAATAATTGTATATAATTTAAATAACTATTATTTAACAATATAGCTGGTAAGTTATTATTTAATTATATTATCCATATATTTATAAAATATTTGCGTATAATTTAAAACTGATTAAACTTTTTATTTAAAAAAAAATTATTTGATAGCTGGTAAGTCATAAGTTATTCATTCAATTCTATTATATATAATTTAGACAACTAAATTCTTTATTTAAAAATTATTTTGTAATTTCTTTAGATAGTAAGTTATAATTTATTCATTTAATTCTATTATTACATATTTACATATAATTTAAACTAACTAAATTCTTTGTTTAAAAAATTATTTAATAAAATAGCAAGTGAGTTATTTATTTAATTCTGTTATTATATATTTATATAATATTTATTAAACTAACTAAATTCTTTATTTAAAATTATTTTGTAATTACTTTTAGATCGTAAGTTATTATTTATTTAATTCTATTATTAATTATTTAAATAATATTTTTATATAATTAAACTAACTAAATTCTTTATTTAAAATTATTTTGTAATTACTTTTAGATCGTAAGTTATTATTTATTTAATTCTATTATTAATTATTTATACAATACTTATATATAATTCAAACTAACTAAATTCTTTGTTTAAAAATTATTTAATAAAATAGCAAGTGAGTTATTTATTTAATTCTGTTATTACATATTTATATAATTAAAATATCATTTAAACTAACTAAATTCTTTATTTAAAATTATTAAATAATATAGAGTGTAAGTTGTATATATAATTACAATATCATATTTTTATATAAATATATGATTTAACTAACTAAATTCTTTATTTAAAAAATTATTTTGTAATTTCTTTAGATAGTAAGTTATAAATTATTTATTTAATTCTACCTATATAATATTTACATATAATTTAAACTAACTAAATTCCTTATTAAAAAAATTACTTAATATAGGGAGTAAGTCATTTATTTAATTCTATTATTACATCATTATATAATATGTATATAATTTAAACTAACTAAATTCTTTGTTTAAATAGTTCGTAAGTTATAACTTATTTGTTTAATTCTATTACATATTTATATAATATTTGCATACAAATTAAACTAAATTCTTTATTAAAAATTATTTACTAATAATAGAGAGTAAGTTATTTATTTAATTCTATTATTACTTGTTTACATAATATTTACATATAATTTAAGCTAACTAAATTCCTTATTTAAAAAATTATTTAATAATATAGTGAGTAAGTTATTTATTTAATTCTGTTATTATATATTTATATAATATTTACATATAATTAAACTAACCAAATTCTTTATTTAAAAAATTATTTTGTAATTTCTTTCAGATTGTAAGTTATAAGTTATTATTTAATTCTATTATTACATATTTATATAATATTCTAACTAAATTCTTTATTTAAATAGCGCGTGAGTTATAAGTTATTTATTTAATTCCATTATTATATATTTATTTACATATAATTAAACTAACCAAATTCTTTATTTAAAACATTATTTAATAATATAGAGAGTAAGTTATTTATTTAATTCCATTATTATATATTTATTTACATATAATTTAAACTAACTAAATTTCTTATTTAAAAATTATTTAATAATATAGTGGGTAAGTTATTTATTTAATTCTGTTATCATTACACATTTATATAATATTTACATATAATTAAACTAACTAAATTCCTATTTAAAAAATTATTTAATATAAAAAATTTATTTAATAATATAGTTTGTAAGTTATTTATTTAATTCTATTATTATATATTTACATATAATATAACTAACTAAATTCTTTATTTAAAAAATTATTTTGTAATTTCTTTAGATAGTAAGTTATAAATTATTTATTTAATTCTACTTATATAATATTTACATATAATTTAAACTAACTAAATTCCTTATTTAAAATATTATTTAATAATATAGAGAGTAAGTTTTTTATTTATTTCTATTATTATATATTTATATAATAATCTAACTAAAAAATTATTTTGTATTTTCTTTAGATGGTAAGTTGTAAGTTATTTATTTAATTCTATTATTGTATATTTATAAAATATTTACATATAATTTAAACTAACTGAATTTTTTAATTAAAAAATTTATTTAATAATATAGCTTGTAAGTTATTTATTTAATTCCGTCTATTATTATATATTTATATAATATTTGTATATAATTTAAACTAAATTCTTATCCTTTATACAAAAATTATTTTATTTAGTTGGTAAGTTATAATTATAGCCAAGTTATTATATATATTTATACAAAGGCTAAAATTCATATTTATTAAATTCCTATTTAAATTTTAGAGTAAGTATTTATTGGTATTTATTTTAGTTTTAAATTTAATATAAACCTTAATAATTTTTTCATTAACTATTTAAATTATAGATTTGGAAATAGTGAAAATGAAATTTTGGATAAATTTATTCTTGAAGAAAAATTAAAATGGATCCCTTATGATCAATTTAAAAATGTTGAATATTTTGATAAAGGAGGATTTGGTACTATATATAAAGCTATTTGGGTAAATAGTATAGAAAATATGGAAGTAGTTCTTAAATGTGTCAATAATTTGAATGAAAATTTATATGAATTTTTAGAAGAAGTATGATAATGCATTATTTGTTTTAATTTCAATTATAAATTTATTTAAACTAATATTTAGTTTTATTTTATAGTGGAGATGTCTTTCAGGTTTTAGTTCATGGCTTGCAATTATTGATTTATATGGATTCACAAAAAATCCGAATACATTAAATTATATGGCAGTAATGGATTATGCAAATAAAGGTAATTTAAGAGGAAATTTGCCAGAAGTAATTAAATATAATTGGCAACAGAAATTGCATATGTTATATAAAATTATTTTTGGGCTTACTAGAATGCATGAAAAAAACCTTATTCATTGTGATTTTCATGATGGCAATATTTTAAATGGGAATATAAATGAAGAGAATAAGATGGATTTAGTTTATATTAGTGATTTGGGATTAAGTCAACCTGTAAAATCTTTTTTAGAAAAAGATAGTATTTATGGTGTTATACCATTTATGGCACCTGAAGTTTTAAGAGGTAAACCTTACACTCCAGCTAGTGATATATATAGTTTTTCTATGATTATGTGGGAGTTTACATCTGGAGTTACGCCATTTAAAAATAGAGCACATGATCTTCAACTTAGTTTAAGTATTTGTAAAGGTGAACGACCAGAAATTATTGAAAATACTCCACAATGTTATATGGATTTGATGAAAAAATGTTGGGATGAAGACCCATTAAAAAGACCATCTTCTAAAGAAGTTAAAATTATTTTTGAAAGGTGGATTCTTCTTCCACATGAAAAGAAAATTAAAGATATTGATGAAGAATTAAAAAGCAACATTATGGAATTTATAAATGCACCAATTGGGCAGTATTACAATCCTGCTGCTGAATCTCATCCACAAGCATGTTATACCAGTCGCTTGCTTGATTTTACTAGTAAAAAATTGAATGAAATTATTGAAAGTAAAGATTCACAAGCATATCATGCAAGTCATTCAGATTTGAATGATTATATAATTAGAGATTTGAGGTCATTAGGTATATACTATAAATATATAAAAAGTAATTATTTATGTGAAATTAATTAATTAATTTAATTATTTAGATATTAAAACAGATGAAAATGCCAGTAAAAATTTGAATAAAATTCTTGAAAGTGAAGATTCACAAGCTAGTGTAAAAGCAAATGAAATTCTTGTAATTGAAGATTTGAATGATTATGTAATTAAAGATTTTGGGTCATTAGGTATGTACTATGATATATAAAAAATTAATCTTGCAAATTATTTTTGTGAAAATTAATTTTGTTTATTTAATTATTTAGATATTAAAACAGATTAAATTTAATTACTACTTATTTGTGTTTTCTTAAAAAAATTTATATTTTTTTTAAGTAATATTTGATATTACATATTCAACAAAAATTACTTTATACTTTATCCTATTAGAATTGTTTAAACACTAAGCTAGAGTAGTAAGATATTTTACAAGTTTCTTAGATTGTAATTTAAATAATTCTTTTATTTTTATAGCTTATCCAGTTATTAAATATATGTATTCTCTCTCTTTTTTTATTTAACTTAGAATTATTTAAACACTAAGACTAGAGTAGTAAATATTTTACAAATTTCTTAGTTTGTAATTTAAATAATTCTTTTTTTTTGTAACTTACTCAATTATTAAATATAAATTATCAAATTTGATTTATTTATAAAATTACAATATAGTGTATAATTATTAAAATGCTTTATTATAGTATCCACTTCGCTAAATAATAAAAAAAAATGAATTAAACAAAATAATCCTCAAATCAACAAATTCAGATTTAAGAAAAAAACGCTCTAATATGCCAAACTACATTCCAATAAGACTGGATTAGATTGTCAAATTATTAAATTTTAGAATAGAATTTGAGATATAATTAATATAGTTTAATTTATGCTTCAACATCTCTAAATTGATCGGTCATAAATTTTCAATTGCATTATGTTGAATGAAGTGTTTAATTTTTGCTTAATTCCTATATTTTAGTTAATTTTTTAATTGTGATTATATAAACTTGTTTTATTTTTACTTTTATGTTTATTTATTTTATTTTAATTTATTTGTAATCACATTTCTTTACAAGTTTATTACAATAAACATTTTAAATAAAAGAAATTTATGTATGAAAATATATTAAATAAATGATATTTAAAATACAATCGCAAATATCACGAAATTCTAAGAACATATGATATTGCATAATTAATTTCATTTATAAATTATGAGAAAGTAAAATATAGATTAGCATCAATATCTAACAAAATAAACCACGATATTTACTTGTTTTAAATTATTCTTATTATTTGTTCCTAATCAGAAAACACCTACCTTTGGAAATATTAGAAATGGTAGATCAATTTCATAATTATTTATTTTTTCACTTTTATTGACGACATTACTTGAAGTACGAAATTGTTTTAAAAACCAAAATTAATAAAAGAAATATCATTCATCAGAATCAAACCCACAAACTCACACCAATTTATATTAACTACCTTTAGAAGAATCTTATAACATCCAAAAGATATTTAGCAAATACCGATCATGTCACATAATTTTACATGACATTAAAAATTTTATATAGCAAAAATATTGTTTGCAAATATATTATCGTCGTTGATTGAAACTGCGCATAATCGATCAATTATAATAAAATACAGAAAACTTGCAAATTTGTTGAAACTGTGCTAATAAACCATAATGCTTCACGTGACTATATAAATATTTTGATCGATATAAGCCACTACCTGTATTGCTTATATATTTCCGTCATGTTTTACTAAAGATTACTAGCGATTTAACTTATTTAAATGGAATACTTGGCAGAAATATTTATCAACAAAGTTCTTGCCAATATCAATATTTTAGATTGCAAAGTTTAATGTTATTTAAAAGGTAAACTAAGTTTAATTATTTATATTGAGTATTTACTATTTAATACTATCAAGTAATAACTATTAATTCTTATTTCGCTTTATTATAGATCTTATAAATATTTATATAAAATCTCTAACTGTATATAAAAATATTTCAATAACTATATATTAGATAGATGCGTGGGCTAAGGAAATTTTGAGTTGTTAGAAAGTGATTTGTTCTTTCAAAAATTAGAGAATTTCATGAATTGAGTTACAAAACACTAAGTCATTAAGTTTTTTAAATTTTGTAATATATATAATTTGATTTGAATAATTTTCGTTTAAATGGTGAAATTTTCTAATTATTTATAGTTGTAAAAATAATGAAAAAAATTTTTTCTCTTGAATTTATTTTATTTATTTTATTTTATTCTGAGACAAGCGATCAGTTTGTAATTATGTGTTTATGTGTAGATTTTTTTCTACTAAATCGAAAATAATGACAATGTAATATGATTTTTTATTAAGAAATATACCTGTATATCTTAATTAAATTTTGTACTTTGGGTTTATCTTCTTATTTTAATAGTTTTTTAATAATACTTGTATAAAAATTTTGATTGAGCTAACTTATTCTATTTTATTTTTGAATTTAGTCCAAAAATGCAAGTTTGTTTGAAGGTTAAATACGTTTATTAAGGTAAATTAATTAGTAATTTTTGTGGCTAATTTGATAAGAAATAATTATTCAATCATACCCTCATTCATATTAATCATATATACGTCAATATCATTAACAAACTTCTATTAGTAAATCATCTTAAATCTTTAATATATCTGTTGTTTATAATTTTTTTTTAAAACTAAATATTTATATGATAAGAAAATAATATAGATCAATAATACAACATTTTAAAATACTTGAAAAGATTTCCTAACTGAACTGCAAAAGTTAATGCATTTATTTTCGTAAACTTAGTGAAGGACTTTAAAGTACATTCAAAACCATGCTGTCACGTCATGTGCATGGACAATGAAATTTAGGGTCAGGTGTAACAACGATAATAGGCCGTATTGCCCTCCGTAAATCCGTAATATTGTTGGTAATCATGTGATTATAAGTGCAATAGTTCCCGTTACCTAGTAATTCATTATAGCAAAATAGAATCATAAATAGTGTTTAATATTAATTATAGATTTATTAGATATTAATTATATTTTAATTCCATATTTGCATACTTCATTCCGTTATCTGAAGATTTTCTATACCAAATGATGGCTTCTTTAATATTTATTTCAGTTTTTTTACCTATTGATAACAATATGCTAAAATATATTAATTATATCCATCAATAGATGATTGAATATACCATTTAAACGCCATGTCGTAATCTTGTGATATCCTTTCACCATATTCGTAACAATATCATAAACTAATTTCCCTTTATACTTCCTAATTCAGCAGATTTTAAATACCATTTAAATGCTTTTTTATAATCTTGTGTTATTCCAAATCGATTATAATAACAATGACCCAAATTATACTGACTTCAGCAGAACCATTTTTGGCTGATAGATAATACCATTCAAATGCTTTAAAGTAACCTTGTTCTATCTCTTCACCATATTCCCTATAAAAAAATTCTGGAAAAAAACTCCGCCGATAAATGATCATTTTTCTAGTTTTTATTCCGAAGAAACTCGAACACGTGATCATTTTTCTGAAAAATTTTATATAGGGATTGATAACAACATCCGAGCAATTGGATCACCTCTTCTAGCATATTTTAAATAATTAATTGTAGCTTCACTTGCTTTACTAAAATTTATCGTATCTAAAATAATATTTTTATAATAAAAAAAAAAATGATAACAAATAATTTCCAATAATAATATTAATATTTGGGCGGACTTATAGCAAAAGGGAGTGCTCGGCCAAAAATTTTTTTGATATTTTATTTTAATTAAAACACTAAAAGATTTGTTGGTTGCCGATCGTACTAAAATAGAAAAGCTTGATTCGAAATGTATTTATATAATCAGCAAATCAATACCAAAGATGGGGGATC